>JALHKN010812043.1:0-10061 GCA_039513755.1 Hyalella sp. 3TK10
CATTCAGCAGACTATGGAAGTGTGCTACCAGAGATTTGGGAACCAAAGCATGATGGCTGACCATTATTGGATGTTGTTTCGTGAAAATGCAGGCCAAATGTTTAAATAAAAATACTCTCTGCGCATTTAAGATATTGTACTGTGTATATTCATATTTTACAAGCATGTTCAACGACTTTGATGATGTAAATTGGTTGCTTAAAATTTATTGAGATATCGTAATTTAGTGTATCATGTATATTTTAGTTTTTACCATGAAATTATTTGCATGAAATGTGATTTATTACACCCGTAGATTTTCATGAAATTACCTAAATATTCATTATATCTAAAATAAATTTTTCAAAAACTCTACGTGCTTGAAGAAAACTGAAATCAGACATGGAATCAGCTTCACAAATACACATACAAAAGCTTATTTTTGTCAGTCATGAGAAAAATAAGTTTCATTTAATTGACCAGTGTAACTTGTGCACCTGTGTTTTTTTTCTCTTCTGTGTGGTTTTCGACAAAGCTTGCCGGTTTCACTATCGTTAATTCAACCCATAGCCCTAGTTTTGGCATTTCGTTTTCCGATTTACTGAATATACTCATTTTTGCAACGTATATTATTTTGCAATGTTACATTCATATATTATCCCCCGTTTCGATTTGTGTGGTATAAATAGAGGGATTTTGAGCAATCATTTTCCCTGCGATAAACTGTACCCTCTTATGAATTGTTCCAAAGTGTCGAGTATGTTAGCAAGGGGTCAGCTGTTGCAGTTGAACGAACTAATGTAAGTTCCACGGCTGGAGTTCATGTTCAAAAATGTTGTGATCTTTCTATATCATTCGGAAATCTAGTTACATGCATTAAAGATTGTTGTTAATATCAATCCGCCGACGATCGTTTTACGGTTGCAGTATACTCCTAAATGATTTGTTTCTATGTAAATTTGTAAATCAATGAAAAATTGTACCTATGGAGTTGAATGCATATTACTATTCGAAATTTTGAGACAAGATTTCGGAGGCGGTTGGCTACTTGCAATCCATTGTTTGTGACCAAGTTACTCAAACGACCACAAATAGTGTTTCTCGGAGCAATATTGCGACAGGAATCCAACTGGAACACGTTTTGAAGTTGTTAGAATAGTTTTGGATGAAACCTAAAGAACCGGTTTACTCGCTAGGATAACCTTGATACGTGAGGATATAGTTTTGGATGAAACCTATAGAACCGGTTTACTCGCTTGGGTAACCTTGATACGTGATTTCTTCAGGCCTAAATGAGCATACTCGTCAGCAGACGCAATGTTTACCAAGCTTTATAAGAATAAAAATAAATGACGACCCCGAAACGTGGTTCCAGTAGCGTTTTAGAAACACTGCTAGAGTAACTTCGAGTAATATTTACGTTGTTACTAGGCGCCAATGCTTCCTCCTGTGATGCGCCTCATCTTAATAAAGTTGTTGCTTGCAAATCATCTCTGTGCCTACCTATCCAATACTTCGCCCTTTTCTGCCATCTTGTAGTTGGCAAACGCCACGCACACACCTTGAGGCTTGATTCAGAAAGCTTTTTGAGCAAAAATGTTAGATATCCAGCTTACGAACTTCAGACATTGAATGATAGGAAACCTTACAGTAAGAATATACCACTAAATGAATTTTCTGAACTATGGATCTTTGAATATCGTACTATTCTTGTATGCAAATCGATGCTCCTGCTGGCTACGAAATCTTGCCGTCGAGTTTAACCGTTTAGTGTTGAAAGTTAGTGAACATACCTGTCGGACAAATATGCGTTCGCGGTCGCGTTCGCCGTTGCGTTCACGGTCGTAACGAATAGAAATTAATGGTTAATGGAACGCAAACCTCGATAAGGTTAGGTTAAGATTGGCTAATGCAATCTGGGGTTAGGTCCAGGTCACTAAGTTATTTTTTTAGTATAAAACCCAGGAAAAACATGACCGCGAACGCAAAACCGTGACCACGAAGGCAAAAAATGTCCGACTGGTAGTGAACATGTTAGTTTGAAAGTTAGTGAACATTTGAAAAGAAAGAAACGTTTCAGGTTAGTCTTGACAAATGTCCTCACCAATCAAAGTTATTTCAACTCAGCAGATATTTTTGAAAACGTCCAACGTTAGTTAGACAACTGACGTTTTTCGGAAGAATACGAACACAAAAGAATTGTCTTGTTGGGAAATACCTAACCTGTTTACAGCAGTTGTCCCTTGTTGCCAGTCAAAAAGCGATTGAAGCAAGAATGGCGGGTGATTTGACACCAAGTCTCATGACGGTAGAAGAATTTCTGGAAAAACACCCTTCCAACGTTTTTCTTGCTGTTTTGAACCTTTACAGCACAGCCGTAGATGTTAAGGCATCATTACGTGTCAAAAAATCAAATCTTCCTGAATTAGACTCGTGAGTAAAAAGTTGTAACTGTAAGTCGTAATAAACAAATGTCCACAATTTTCAAAAATGTATAATCATATAATGCATGAACTGTACTTAAAGACTATTACAGAATTATAAGTTGACAAGCAAAACTTAGGAGGACAAAATAATATTTTGAAAGGTAATCTCAGAATAGGCAAAATGTATTTTTTTGACTAAATTTGTCTCACAGATCTTTCAAAATTGTTCAACAGTTTGTTATGAGAAGATGATAATTAATTTGAAATGTCTATGAAATCACTTTGATTACCATTTACCATACCCTGGACTCCTGGAGACAGGTAAATTTTTTGTGGATGTTTGATTTTAATTTATTATCAACCTTATAATCTATTTTTATCTTTTAAATGATGCAGTATAATGAAAGAGAAATAATTTCATTATTTGTAAATTATTTTGTTCCTGTTATAGGTAGTTATATGCATGACTTTTTCAGTAAATATCTGTTCAAAATACAAGTACCTAACATAGTGAGTCAGAAAGATTTTATTTGAATTCTAAGTGATATGCCTATTTAGTTGCTTGAAGTAAAATCCTTTGAGAAGATTCTAATATTTTTTACCATCAATGACAAATAAGTTGTCACTGCATTAGCCCTAATCAGATAAGATACGGAAAAAATTTCCCTCGCATCAAATAACCTTCCATAAAAAGTTGATGAAAAATTTCACAGGCTTGTTTCTCAAGATTCTCCTCAGCTGAGATCTATTCCAAGTCTTGGATCAATAAATTTAGCCATGCTGATTGATACTAATTAAGTTGGTTATTTTGTAAAAAATGTTTAAACTTTTGGCCTGCTTCAAGCTGTTGCATGGTGCGGCAGCACAATCTGGCCACGGCTAGGTGCATAATGTGCCAGTAGCATGCCAACATCGTAGGAGTGAGGCCAGACTCTATACTGCACCACAATTTAGGTCGATGGTCGATGATGCTGATTTCACTACCCCATAGACCCAGCCTGTAAAGTATGGCCTTTATGGTTGAGATATCGGTGTATTTTCAAGCTTCTCCTCAGCTATCTTGACCTTGAATTGGCGTCCACAGAAATTGTCAGTCCGTTCTCAACTTTAAATCGGAATCCACATGGAAAGTGCAGGTCTGTTTGCCAGCGTGGAATTAGGATGGGCTCAAAGAATATCCTTTCAAAATTTTCAACTTTGGCGAGATCAAAGCCAAAAACTTTGGTACCACGTCGCATGAATATCAAGTTTCCAATATTCAATCGGTAACCTAATATCATCAGAAGTATGACAAACAAAATATAATTTTTCTCATACCATTATGACTATCAACGATGTTAACTTGAAAGTTTTATTTACCTAAGTAGTGTGTCATGATTGTTAATTATAGCTGAATAATATTGTGTAATGACATTAAATTTGGTTTAGATATAAAACGTAGTCCGAGGTCATTTGAAAATTGGAAATAACTTAGTGTGTCTGTATTTCTTGTGCCATGATTTTGATAACTTGAATTGGATATCTTCTGGAATAATTGAGAGAGCTAATTCCATGAAACATATTGAGTTAAATGCATAAGTTTTTAAATGTCATGTTTGATTCCGCGACTGAATTCCAATTTGCGGACGGTATTGTTGGTCCAGGTTCCTTGTGGTGTTTGGTTGGTGAGAGTTTGGCATTTGCAGTAGTTGATGAATTTTCTCTTAGAAGAAGAGACAAAGTCAAACATAAAACATATTGTAAAATTATCACTGGCCCCAGAAGTGGTCTAAATTCCAGGCCACCCCACTTTAATAGTGAGTACCAGCTGAAGGTATCAGTTATGTGGAAATCATGTATTTCTCCCTGCTCTCCAACCACCCCCCCCCCCCCNCTTTGACATTGTTGTACCAAGGAAGCGACCTGGCCGGAACAATGTTTTCTATATGAACCCCCCTTTCTAGAATTCCACTATGATTGCAGGTCCGTATCGATCATTAACCACTGCCCGTATCGATTGTAAATTTCCGTTGTCCATATGGATCGTTAACCAACGCTAGTATCAATCGTAAATTGCCGTGTAAGGAGAAGTGTAATCAGCTATTGTTGTGGGGAACCCAATTTTCATGCATTCTGCAAGGAAGTAGGATGCTCTCCTGATAGGGGTCCTCGCAAACCCCCAATTCCTGAGGTGCCAGTTGCTGTGGCATTACGGCAAATGTATGGGTGCAAACCCTGATTTCCAGTTTTAAAGTGTGCTGATAGTGATGGTACAATAACCTAACTTTATTAAGATATCTAATATGAATTTTCTCTGAAATGTCACTTCAGTATTGATTCAAGTGCACTCCTTAGGCTCATCATGTTTTAATTAATCTGTAACTCTTTTCAGACTGGGTTGAAAGAGGCAAATGGTTACTGTAATGAGTTGTTGAAAGTTAGAGTTGACTCCCGTGCCTCTATTTTTGCACTGGTCTCTCATTGTTCCTTCTAGATTGTGTTTTACTTTGTATATCACTTTTTAAATAAACTAAAATACATAACCAAATAAAAAAGTCAAATAAAAAGGCGGTTTGGGGTGGTTGTAGGGGAGGTGGAGACCATCATCTAAACCGTTGTTTTCTTCAACACCTTGACACGAGAACCCTCAGGAACACTAATTGACCAAAAACCAACTTACGAAGTAGCTGCCGTAATACTATCACCATCCACATTGACCGTACCTTGGCATCTATGAAACAGTAAATTTGGCAACCGCCCTCCGCATCAATCGTACCTCAGCATCTATAGGGTAGTGGAATCAACGTCCTCATGCCACACTTTACAGTCTGGCCATAGAAGCCAAGGTACGATTGATGCGGACAGTGGTCGCCGATTACACTTCTATTGATGGCAATTTACGGTTGATGCGGACAGTGGTTAACAATCGAAATGGACTTTGGCAATTTACGGTCAATATGACGGTGGTTAATGATTGATACGGACCAGCAATTCTCTTCAGACTGCAATCCAAGGTCAAGAACGTACCTGCAATGCCCTGTGAACGCCAATTTAAGGTCAAAATAGCTGATGAAAAGCTCTATAAGACGCCAATATCTCTACCTAAAGTGCCCTTCTTTACAGTCAGGGAGTGAGGTACATGCCGCTATAACTGCTTGCTGTCTTGCAGCCTTTGTGCATAGTTAAATTTAAAATTCATAATTTTAAGTTTGGTAAGCAAATAAAATTTGAAATAATGTAGAATCAGCATCGTCAAAGAATCTGCATCTGCAAAAAAATAAGAATCAGCATTGGCAAAATTTGTTGAATTGGCACATCATTGAATTGGCACATCACTAGTTTTTCCTTAGTACTGTATTTCCTGTGGAGGATATTGCCTCAGTGTTGCACTTACAGCAATCCTCTAAATATTCTCCATTGGTTTCTTCCTGTTACTTCGTCTCAGTTTTTGGATATTCTCTCTCTTAGAATTAAGAAGCATCCATAATTCTTACGAAAAATTAAATTTCAGTATTTAGTATAAAATGCACTAAAGTGCAAATACAACAATCTTGTAGACAATTTTACATTATTTCCTATCTGTTTCAACAAACTGTGACAAATTCTACCATTTATCTCATTTTGGACTTGAATTGGATCAGATTCTAGAGACAAATTTGACTAACAGAAAATATTGGAGACTGGTGTGACATAAATTGCCTTGGTCAATAGTTCTTGAGGTATAATTAAAACACCTGAATGATGACAGTTTATTTTAAAAATCAAATCTTCTGAGTTCAAAGTTTGTAGTAAATAAAATGATGCGTCAATGGTCACTTTTTATCTGTAAGTCCCATTTCGAATCTTGAAGTGTAATGTAGCATGATTGATGTGATGCAACACTGCAGGGGATTTGTAGCGATGCACTAGGGAGAACTCAGTTTTGCAGTCTCTATCAGAAAGGCTCCATGATGACAATAATTTATTTTTCGGGTTTTCAAATGAACTTGATCCAGGGTTATTCCAAGTCTAAGGACCAATTTCAAAGATTGGTGCCGCTGACCATCTCCAATTTTGATGAAATTTTGCTGTAATGTTGGCATTTATATTAAACCAACTTAAGTCAAATTATAGATAAAAATAAGTACATAGTACCTAATTGACAAAAATTATTGGTCATTGTCAATTCAGATAAATGTTATTTTTTTTAAATCCACCAACAAAACTGGATATAGTTATCTGATCATAACATTCTATTACATGTTGGGTAAGCCAAGTGCTACCTTATTTCAAAGCATGTTTTCTTCCCCTTCATCGGAAAGACACAAATAGTGTATAGAAAAAATGTATATTCGAGTTTAAAAATTCTTTAATTCAAAATATTTTATAGTGTGTTATGATTTTTTTGCAACTCTGACCTTATGCTTGACAAAAATTAGAAAGCATTGAAGTCTTAGAGATGCAATTTTTAAAATCCTTTCCTAAAGTTGTTCAGACATTACTATTTTCACAACTGCAACACTCCTGGTTTTCTTACAGCAGTACCCAGGAGTTGCAGCTTTTGCACCAATGACATAGGGACATTTTCACCTGCATAATTGAGGGTCCATAGCCATACTACTTTAGCATATTTTTGAGCAAAAACTTCAAAATGAACTTGGAGATAATTTGATCTAAATTTTGTGTCATGTTTATCCATTGTTGTTGATTTTATCATCAGTTCAAAGGTAGAGAAAAAGCGATCAAAATAGAACATGTGATCGCATGGATCACTAATTTTTGCCATTTATTCATAATAACTGGAGTTATGAGTCCATTCAGTACTGATGGCTTGTCTTGCCTGCCTTCATAGAGATCTATGTGGTAGCTGTACCCTGTAGAAGAGCAACACATTGTCCAGTTCTTGTAAATCATTGGTCAAATGAATCATAGGTGTTCTTACTCTAATGAATCTTATACTCATGCATACATTATAGATAGGGTTTAGTACCATGACCCCCAAATGGGGGTCACTGGAAAATATCAAATTGCACCCAAATGATTTTACAATTTGTTTTGTTATGGCTCATTATATTGTACTTGAATATTTGATTTATTTGATTCAATGGTTTTTTTCAGGAAGAAATGCATCAAAAATGAAAAAATCTAAATTTTAGAATTGTTGATTACTTAGCATCAGCACAAACAGAATTTTCTTTAGTTATTTCATCATACATAATTATTGGATGAAAAATATAAATTTTTCCATATGTACATTGAAGCATCACACTATCTTCTACATATCTAGATAAAACAAAGGTACCCTATTCTAGGGTTGTAGTATTTGAATAACAAGGCTAAAACAAGTTGATCCCCATTTGGGGATCATGGTACTTAATGGGTTAGTTAAATGAGGTATACAATTTTTAGAAGCCTAATTTTCATGCTTATGGCAATGCAACAGTAACCTAAACTTTGCTGTGTAACATACAACACACTCATTTAGCCAGGCGCCAAGCATGGAGAAAGATGGTGAACATGGGTTCAACTCACCAGTCAACCCCTGTGTAATGCATTAATAAGGCTAGTCTGCCAGCAGTGTACCAAACAAATTTATCTGATGAAACATAAATGAGAGAAGATAAACAGAGATCATCACAAGGAGAAATTAATGGATAAAATTAACAGAAATGAAAGAAGAAGAATTTAGATTTTGTTAACTGAACCAGCAATGTTAGTAGATTGATTAATAAGCCTTGCTCAGTTTATCTCTTTTCATTGAATCAAAAACCGCTTCACACAAATAACTAAATGCTGAATCATGAGTGAAATAAGCCAGACCAACAGCAAGCAAGAAATGCGAATGGAAAAGCAAAGACTGTGCCTATGAGTTCTTTGAATGTTAGATGTCATGGCAAAATTCACTACCCAGCCTCTTGATCTTAGCTCTACAATTGTGCTGTTGTACAAGACAAGGCCTTGAAAGTATGTAAATAAAGCTAAAAATTAATATGAAGTGAGTTTTTTGGGCAAATTCCAACCAGGAGTTTTTTTGCTTTCCATTTTTTGACTTGCTTCAAGATAACATTCAAACACATGTATGATAATGATGGTCTTGTATACTTCAATAATGTACTCTGAGGAGCACATATCATTCAAAATTTAAGAAGAATGTAAGCAAAAACAGGCCGTCATTTTACAAATGTAGGAAGTTGGCTCAAATAACTTTTAATGGCCTTGTCTGCATAAATGAACAAATACCAAAATGCCATATTGTAATTGGTGAATTCAATGAGCTTGATTGAATAACATACGTGTTTTTTAACATCATTAATTTGAATTATATTTTAAAAGATTTTCCTGAAATTGATGTATTTATTTAAAAGAAAATGGATTGATGTAGGTAGCTATTTAGAATTGTTCATACTATATTTATCCTTGGATTTGTTAGAAAGGTTGCAGTTTTTATGAATGCTATGTTTAAAGTTTAATTGAAAATTGAGTGTTGAGTATAATTAGAAGTAGTAAACTATTATCTTCTTACTCGTTTTTTTTTATTCTGTGGACTGATGGGAGATTCCCTGCAATTCCCCTTGACTTGTTTGCTGATGGTCAAACAGAGGGACTCATTTGAATGCCACGTGTGCAAGAAATGTCAAGAAAGCTAGCAAATAAAGCTCTAGTTTAGCACTATGTACTGTAAGTGCTACAGTAGTAGCACTCTTGATTTGTGACTGCTAGAGTTTTTCCTGATGAATTGAATAGCTTCTGTATGATTTTGCGCACTTGGATTCGTAGATGTATTTGAAGTTGCGTAGCAATTCTTTTGTTTTCTTTCATCATATCATACAAGTTGGTTAATTCGGAGAATTTCTAGTTGTTGTTGAAAGGCTTAAATATGTATTCGATTTTTTTCTGTTTGAATGTGAATGATTGCTTTTTTAGAAAACTATTTGCACTAACCCATATTTTTGGATGTACTGTATTGTCAAAATATAAATGTTCTCTAATGGAATTACTGTGCTAGGTCCTAATTATCCTTTACAATTTGATACATATTTGAACTGAAAATGTTAAATTCATACAATGAATGATTTCCAGAAAACTGTCATGTTTAAAATGAATGAATGCCACGTTTGGGTTATTAAATGACAAGTTATAAATTTGTGTTTACTGTTCTTTTTTTCTCACTGGCTTTAAGTGGTTATGTACTTTTTCCTCTCCCAAAGCAACTTATTTCCAAACCAACTTGTTGAATTTAGGTTGTTCAGGTCCGTTAGTTATTTCACGATTTATTTTATCCGTGACTTTAACTTCAGAATTTCTTACCTGAATTTTTGTATTTAGGTGGTTCCAGACAGAGCTACCTGCCGCCATCAAGAGTCGAGGAGATTTTCCTCACCTCCTTCACAATGAACTGGTCAAGCTCATGGAATGGAAGCTGTCTAGAGGGAAGTTCAGACCTCGGTTGGTTGATCTGGCTGCCAGCAACACGAAGGAGCAAGTGAAGCAAATCACCACTGAGGGACTGAAGCTAGCTAAGAAAAATGAGGCTTCTAGTGCTCTCGGTGTTCTTTGTAAGGTTTGGTATGAATGAATTAGCAATTTATAATTCCCAACTCTTTCTAGGGTTTTCAAACCACTAGGATAATGTTGGAAGGATTTGACAATTTTTCCCTTAGGTAAATGATGAAAAACTCCAAGATATTTGAAAGATCA
>JALHKN010812825.1:0-11611 GCA_039513755.1 Hyalella sp. 3TK10
TCGAATTTTTCGAGAAATTCATACGAGCAACAAAGTGTTGCATTGACATTTTATATATCTGTACCAAGTTTCAAGATGATCCGCCCGTTAGTTAAAAAGTTAGTTTTTTTGCCGAACTGTCCCCTTATTAAGGGGTGGCCTGTGCCAGGATCATCCAGCATGTTGCTGGGTGACTCTGTAGGAGACTGGCACACACTGCTACCTTGTCGTCCCGATGAAGACGCTGTGGCAGTTGTTGTAGCACATAAAGTTTGATGACGTTTTGGATGTCAAGTTAAGCTCCAGTGAAGGCCGGCTCAACATCAACTCATTTAGGTATCGATTTAGGTATTTTCCCGTAATTAATTAATTTGTAAATACCTTTACAAAAACCTGAGCAGAGGATTTTAATGAAGCCGACAAGTTCTTTCTATATAAGAGATTTTTGTGATTACGAACACGTCTCTTGTGAGTAGTTGTTGATTTTCTTGTAATTAAAGAGGTATTTTTCAAGAAAGTTTCAATTACATTGGAACGTTGACTTGCATCCAAAAGCTCATAGGTTGTGAATGAAAGTTTCATGCAGCAAGCTAATGACCAAGAAACAGCAGCTTGCTTACATTCACACATACGCAACTCAAGTGAAGATAGATATTCAACATTAAGTATGCACACAAAACCCCATCCACAGTGTTGCTCTAAAACCTTTAAATTTCACACTTCAAGACTCTGCAAAATTGCTAATGAATTTTTGTAAGATTTTTGGCTCGCTAAATATGCAGGTAATAAATAAATGAATCAAATGTGTAACAAGTCGGAGTCTGTTACCTGCTGAAAATATTTGTATGGATGCAACAGGGATTTCATAGCTGGAACTTTATTTGGGCCTAGCTTGAATACGTTTAGAACAGTTTATTGGTAAGGGAATCATCTGAAAAATTATTCAGTAATGACAATCAAGATGAATCACATACAACATACCGGGTGATGAGGAAGTCACTGCATCAGGCTGAGCAGCAGCAGCTGGAGCATCGGATGCAGCTGACACAGGAGGTGCATCAGCTGGGGAGGGAGGTGCTGCAGACGATGCACTACTGGTGCAATGAGTGAGTGCATGCATGAGCGGTGCAGAGCAGCTCTCACTCTCATCCTGGCCGACTGTCTCATCCATGGTGGGGTCGCTGTCTCGGTTGTTTATTGCCTCACTGCTGCTATTTGGTTCAAGAGCAAGCAAAACATCAAGTGACAGCAATACCCTAGTGACACGCAAAAATAGGATAAAAGATTCATTTTCCAACTCAATCCTTGAATTTATTTACTCATGACTTTCAGGAGAAATTATTATAAAACTCACATATTGAACAAAATGTTAGAAAACAATCATCAAAAACAATGATACGAGCTTTTTTGATGACAACTCAATATGATAAGTTTGAGTTGCAAGTAGGTGGTGCAACCACCACTGACGCAGTCCCCTACCACGCACTTTCGGTCACAATCACTAATTCCCGGATCAAATTTTGCGGATGGCCTACTACCGGTTCCGGCTTTCCTCGGATCTACCATCACTAATTCCCGGATCGAATTTTGCGGTTAGCCTACTTCCGGTTCCGGCTTTCGATGTACATTTTCACTCAATTTTCCATTTGAATTTTCACGTCATTTTTTCCCGACATTTTTTTCCAATTATTTCCCCCCTGATAACCCGCTGATACCCCGCTACCGATTGGCCGCCGATAACTCTCCTATAATTCTCATATGGTATTATTTTTTGTACATATCATTATTTATATTTAATTTATTTCTAGCTCGTTTTCTGTTCATTCTCCGTTTTCTGTTCATTTATGTCCGTTTTCTGTTTCGAGGGGAAAATTTTTCTATTTTTCATTGATATTTACGTCTACATTCTTGATGTTTATTTTCTTTATATCTAATTTTCTATTCTTTTATTCAATCATTTATTATTTATTTATTCATTTAATCTTCTATTTTATCTAAGTTTTGTTTTCTGTGGGGACTTGCGCTTTCTGTTTCGAATGGTAATCTATTTTATTATTCAATTTTACTCACGCAATTATTCGATAGATTTATTATTATTTGATTCATGTCACGTTTTTTTTTACCTGGAATAATGTCTTTCCATCTATTCGTCTATTTTTATTTAATTTCTATCCCTTCACATTCATTTATCAGCACTAGAGCAGTCACTGTCGCTTTACTGCCCCAACCCGGCACCGATTCTGCCCTCCCTATTGGTCTGCATTATTAGAGTTGTTTATTTTAAATACCATTTTATTCCTCCATTTCACGTAAATTTCTCCATTTTTAATGTTATTCCTACCCAACTTATTACTAATATTATACTCATATTCTTAAATATCTTAATATTCATTTATTTTTACGATAGCAAATATTCACCATCGAAATGTATTCTGTACGTTATCATTTCTTTAATCTTCATCTTTTTTAAACAATCTATTAATTTTCAATTCACCAGCCATATGAATTTATTCTTAGCATTCACTGTAATTTATTCAGTTCATTTTCCATTTGTATCCCGTGGATAAACATATCACGAAAAACCATCGCTTAGACCTGGACTCGATCCTGAGACCTCTGGCCCATTTGCAGCGCCTTTAGGTCCACGGCTATCGGGACTTGTTCTTCTATTGAGAGATAAACCTAGCAATTCGTACACCATCACAACATTTTTACTAGTTCATTTTTTTTATAAGATTATAATTATTAGGTTTTCAATTGATTCATATCAATTCTAGTGATTCTTCATACATATCAATGTTTCAAGGATTTAACCTACGTTAGAAATCGCAGTGTAGGTAGTGACCGTCACCTCTAGGTGGCCCTATGCGAAAGTAGTCCCTTTGCATTTCCACACATCTCCTGCAAAGGTCACTCCATTACACTCTTCCTAGCGCGCATCCACCTATGCATTGTGTCAATCTTTATGTGATTGAACCTTTTAATACATTTTCCGTCTCTACTCTTATAGTTATCCGAACTATATAGTATCAATTTTAATGCCAAAATTGCATTTTTTTATCTGATTTCGGAGTTTTTAGGATCAAATAGCAGTGCATTCATCTCAGATGTTCATTTTTTGTCATGAATTTCATATTCGAACACAAGTTTCGATTTTATTCGTTCTTTAATTTTTTTCAGAGCTTTCAATTGCCCACGACTGGTTTTCTTCAAGCCCCGACCCGAGTTTGCTTCCACTCACCGGTATATCTCCGCTCCTTACACAGAATGGTAGGAAAAATCTACGGATTTACCTATCCCCGTCTTAAATTTACGTTTCGCGTCTTACTTCTATCGCTTTTATCGAAATAATCTCATTCAACCAATGTTCCAATTACTACGTTCATTTAAATTTTTCATCATATTAATGATCTTAGTGCAAAAGTCGCAATTTTTAACCAAATCCAGGGTTTTTACGATCAAATACCAGTGCATTCATCTCAGATGTCCATTTTTAGTCAAAATTTTCATATTCGAACACATGTTTCAATTTTATTCATTCATCGATTGTATTTCCATTTTTCCATGACGGTCGAGTTTTCTTCAAACCGTATTATTTTTATTTTATTTATTTATTTATGTATTTATTTTCATCATCTCACCCGCGGACACATTGTGTCAATCTTTATGTAATTGAACCTTTTAATACATTTTCATGTTTACTCATACAGTTATAAAAACTATTTAGTATCGATTTTAATGCAAAAATCGCAATTTGTATCCGATTTCAGAGCTTTTTAGGATCAAATAACACTGCAGTCATCGCAGATGTTCATTTTTAGTCATGATTTTTATCTTCAAACACAAGTTTCGATTTTATACTTTCTTTGATTTTTTTAGAGCTTTCAATGGTCCAAGAATTCTTTTCATCAAGCCCCCGACCCAAGTTTGCTTCCATTCACCGACATGTCTCGGTTCCTTACACAGAACGACAAGAAAAATCTACGGTTTTACCTACCCCCGCCTTAAATTTAGGGCTCCCGTCTTACTCTTACCTCCTTTATTCAAATAATCTCATTCATTCATTGATCCAATTACTACGCGCATTTGAATTTTTCATCATATTAATGATTTTAGTGCAAAAATCGCAATTTTTAACCAATTCCAGGGTTTTAGGATCAAATACCAGTGCATTCATCTCAGATGTTCATTTTTAGTCAAAAATTTCATATTCGAACACATGTTTTAATTTTATTCATTCTTTTATTGTATTTCCACCGTTCCATGACAGGAGAGTTTTCTTTAAACCGTCTTATTTTTTATCTTATTTATATTTGTATACTTGGCATTTCACGTTTACATTCCTGACTTCGCATTTACGCCTTCACGTTTTATCTTCAGGTTTTTATGTCTGCACTTCTGTCTTTACACTTTGTTTCAATGCATTTCACCTTGGCACTTTTCTTTGAGCTTTTTTATGTTTACACAGGCCTCTGCATTTAATGTCTTAATTTTTTATACCCACATCTGTGTCTGCACTGTTTTGTGCTTACATTAGTGTTCGTATTTTTTATCCTCGAGTTTTCAAGCCTGCACTTTGGTCTTCACATTTGATGTCTTAATTTTCAGTACCTGCATTTCCATCTACACTTTTACATTTCTGGACTCGCATTTTTAGGTTCGCATGTTTGAGTCAGCATTTTCCACCTCGCATTTCACGTTCACATTCCTGACTTCGCATTTCCGTCTTCACATTGTATGTTCACGTTTTTATGGCTGCACGTTTGTCTTTCCACTTGGTTTTTTACCTTTTTACATTGTCACTGTTGTTTTCAAGTTTTTATGTTAACACAGGGCTCTGCATTTAATGTCTTGATTTTTTTATACCCACATAGGTATCTGCACTTTTTGTGCATACATTAATGTTCGTATTTTTACGGACAAAACCACGACTTCACATACGCACAAGCCAGCAAAATGTAAAAACCCACATATTCATAATCATAATCACCTGCATACGCTCGAACGGATAATCTCGGTGATATACGTCCGAGGGTTTTTTAAATTTAAGCTAGGAGGTCATGCACGGGTAGCGCATGAAAAGAAGTAAGACATGAGCGTGACGCCTTCGAACCCAACCTGCGGCCGCTGGGTGTTCGAGGGCGTAATTACGGCGATAAAAGTGGACACTTTACCGGCGATACGATGATGATTCGCCGGCATTACGTCCATGCGTCCAGAACTCATCGCCCTTAAATCGCCGGCGCCACGGCCTGGATTTTTGACTGGGTTCAGGTGGCACGAATATGATTCAAACATAAGATCCTCATATTCCATCTTGCTGTGGTATTTTTCTAAAGCAACATCATGTGATGTGAATATCTAATCTTCTCCTCATTGTAATGGGTTTTATTTATTTTGTAAACTTGAAAGAAATATTTTACGGGTTATTTATCAAATATTTAGGTTAATAAAAAATTGCCTCTTAACTCCCCTTATATCCATACATGTACACCCATGGTTTTCTCTCTCATCGCAGGCTTACCCTGATTTTTAGCAAGTGCACATTTCATTCGTGAAAAATATGAGCACAAGAAACTAAAATAACCACCAAAAAATAACTAGCGCGTGAGCTGCTGGCTAGAGCACTAGTAGAGCACGAAAAACATATTTACTTTATTTACACATAATTAATTTCGGGATAGACTGTAGACATCATTGAAAAAACTACTAAAGCTTCTATATTTTATAAACTATGGAACAAAATATCATGGAATAAATACATTTGTCATCGATGTAACATCATCTCAAAAGTGTTACGAACGAAATTATCTCAATAAATGATCACAGCCAGAGCTGAACTCGAACACCAGCAATCAACTCACCAAATACGGAGTGCATCATGAGAATCAGGCTGCTTGGAAGCCAGCGTGCACACCTAAAATAATCTTTGACGATCACAGAATGATGTTTGCAAAAGTCGGTAGAGATTGAGACGGACAGCACTAACAATAACAAATTTGGTGACATTTAACAGAAAACGCAATGGCTCAAGGAACTTGACTTCTTAACTCGGAGCTGGGGGAGCATCAATTCCTCAAGTAAATCACGGCCACCTCCACTCCCCAGCAGTAAAAAAAGTGACGGCCCGTAACACCATAAGCTGCAACTCAAACTTATCATATTGAGTTGTCATTAAAAAAGCTCGTATCATTGTTTTTCATGATTGTTTTCTAACATTTTGTTCAATATGTGAGTTTTATAAAAATCTGGAGATTGGTTGACTTTAGGCTCGCAGTTGTTCATAGTTACAGTTTTGAAATGACTCGATTGAAAAGCAGTAATCAGTTAAAGAGAATGTTTTGTGAGTCAAGAGATGTAATTGTCGAGTAATGAATTGCAATTTCTAAGATTTTTTTGTATCATCCAATTTTGAATTTTGACCTTGGAGAATCATCACCACTCAATTAACCACATCATCCAGCAGAAGATTATAATTGTAGGCTACATGTACAGCTTCGAAGAATTGTGAGTAGCAGTTCAGGCCATTGCTTAATATTTAACCTAGTGGTTTAATATTTTTCCTGGTGGAACTCTAATTCCATTCCTGAAAGCAAACAAAGTTAGTGGCGAGCAGTGAGTACATTATTTTTCTACAGTAGCTGACAAATGGCTCTCCTGGAAACCTTTTGACATGAAAATGCACACAAGCTCATACTCTGATCGAGATATGGTCATGTTATGATAATTTTTCTCCCACTCTTTGTCTCATGAGAAATCACCAAAGGAATGAATCCCGTCTTTCATCTCAAAATAATTTAATTGCTCATCTTCTTGCTTAGGTTTGCGAGGTGCTGGCTTTGGTGTGGGTAAACATGAAGTAGAAACATTGAAATCACTTTGCTTCTTCGACTCTTATTTAGGCAATTTGAACACACCTAACTTGTTATCCTCATTATAGTTTACATTACATTTAACAATACCACACTGATTAGGCATATTGACGTATAAATCTCTGTAATTACTTACAATCAATAGTCACAGTAGCGGCAATAATACAAGGAAAGGAAACAACGTCAAAATTAATCACTTTATTATTTAGAAAGTAATGAATGAATTGTAATGCAAATTATATAAAAATAAAGATCGGGTCATAATGCGTAAATTATACACAAAGTTAAAAAATTTTACAGAATAATTTTCCTAAAAATTCAAAATGAAAAGAAACGGGGAACCTGGCCAAATGTTAAGGAACGAAGCTAAAAATTTGCAAAAATTCATTAAAAACTGCATTCATACATCATTGGGACCATTTTCAAGCAATATGGCGACGTCAACACGTAAAAAACTCTCTCTAGGAGAAAAAGAAATCATTATTGCCAACCATCAAGAAAACGAGTCAATTTCAGATTTTGTCCTTAGGTCAAAAAGTGTCGTTCATCGTGTAATAAGCAGGTACAACACAGATAAAACGTTAGATGCAAGGGTAACAACTGGTAGACCTCCAAAAACATCGCAAAACGAAGATTGCGCCATTGTTAGAATGTCTGCAAAGGACCGTTTTGAAACTTCTTCAGCAATTTCCCGTAAAATTCGCGAAGAGGCAGGAAATCACATCTCAAGCAAAACAGTTTCTCGTAGGTTATATAATGCAGGATTGCATGCCAGGGTTCCAGCTTCGAAGCCTCTCATTTAAAAGCGAAATCAAAAGGTAAGTGTGGATTTTGCAAGAGAACATGTTGTTTGGACTGACACACAATGGGATTCAATTCATTTCAGTGATGAATCCAAGTTTAACCTGTTCGGTTCTGACAAAACATTTACGTACGCATCAAAACAGGTGAAAGATTGTCGCTGATGTTGAACTTGTTGATGTTGAACCAATGTTTTGGCTAAAGCGAATGGAAGTGCAGCTTACAAATTTCTACTTACACAACATGTTACCATGCATCGTCAATCACTTGTGAATGTCCTCTATTGAATGTCCTCAATTGAATGTCCTTAGTTTCAACATTTTAATGTTGAATTAACTAGATGTAATTTTGTGATGTCCATATCTCGTTATTATAATGTCACAGAATAAGGTCTGCGTGGAGAGTGTGTGCTGTGTGGAGTGTAGAGTGTGTGATTTAACGTGTAGAGTGTGTGCTGTGTGGCATGTAGAGTGTGTTCCTTGGTGTGTAGAGTGTGTGATTTGACGTGAAGAGTGTGTGCTGTATGGCGTGTAAAGTGGGTGCCTTGACGGGTAGGGTGTGTGCCTTGGCGTGTTGAATATAAGCCTTGACGTGTAGAGTGTGCGAATTGAAATGTAAATACTGCACAGCTGTTATGCGTGTCATGTTGATCTCGTGTGTCATGCCGCGTAAGTGTTGTGCGTGGAATGCTGTTCAATAATTTGTTGTATGACCATATGTGTATTTCAAGTGCCATGCTAGTTTGTGGTTTATGTGTAATGTTGCTTGAACATAGAAATGTTATCTTTTAACTAGATGTCAGTTTGCCATGTCAATAGCTCAAGGTTTGCGGGTAGTTTTTTAAAGCTCTTCATATCATAACTTTCTAAAAATTCATGTAAAAGCCCAAACAAGCAGGTGACAATTCAATGTCCATCGTTTGATAAAGTAATCAATGTTAAACTTTTTCGCAGAATAAATGAAATAAATAAGATGGAAAAATTTGAAGTTTTCGTTTTTCTGAGGTATTCCTATCCGTGATGCAGAACATGCTTGTACAGAATACAATTATTGTGCTTTGACAGACTTGACTCTTCCTTGTGCCTTGTGACAGACCGTAAGGGGGTGAGGGGGCTTCAAGCTTGAGGGTAAGGGAGGGCCTCAGCTACCTCGCGTAACTTGATGCACAATTTGCTTGTTCAAGGCACAATTCCCTCTACCACAATGCTTGGAATAGCGCACATATTGTTAGAGGGATGAAGTATTTTAAAACCCAATGACATTAACATTACACTTGTACATAAATAATATAGTTGAATACTTTTATTGATCATAATTACAATTGTGTAGCTTATTTCATTGAGTAAAAATGGACCGCAATAAAAATTCCTGTGGTTGTAGCGTGTGTATAACGATGCCGCCTCCATCAATAGCGTGTGTTTTCAAGCGCCTCCGTCTATTAGACAAAAGACTCTCTCACGTGCAAAAGGCTACTGGCCAGCATCAGTACCACGGCAAAGCTTATTACTTGAAAATACAGATAGAACCATTCACTCGTAGTTGATTGACTCCACTGAGCTAAACTATCATGTCTTTAATTTCATCTTTGCATGCCACATCAAATTATAGTTTTTAATATTTCTTTATGAAGAAACTAGCAGCTGACCCTGGCGTTGCTCGGGATTGATAATCCCTTAACTGTCAACCCCCCATTTAACAAAGAACCCCCAGTTAATCCCCGTTTCGAAATTTGATAGAAAAATATTTTTGAATTAAAATTACATTTCATCTTATTATATTATAGATTAAATTAAATTTGGTTTTTTGAAATTAAACTCCCGTTCTGCAATGCATCAAGATTCCACTACTAAATCTCAAATTTAATATCTTGGTAATAACCCATTACGGAGAGAAAGTATTGTGGATACGCGCTCGCATAAGCCCTATATATTTCCAAGGCCAGGCTTCAAACAAACAAACACACAAACAAACACACACACAAACACACACACACCCGGACACTCTAAAATATATATAAGATGAACAATAAATCACGCTCTCTGCGATACCACTCACACGAACCCTCTACGCGCACCACCCCTACCTACGCTACACGAACCACCCCTAGCTACGCTACGCGCACCACCCTAGCTACGCTACGTGCACCACCCCTAGCTACGCTACACGCACCACCCCTAGCTACGCTACGTGCACCACCCTACCACGCTACGCGCACCACCTCTAGCTACGCTAGGCGCACCATCCCTAGCTACTCTACGTGCACCACCCCTAGCTACGCTACGCGCACCACCCTTAGCTACGGTACACGCACCACCCCTAGCTACGCTACACGCACCACCCCTAGCTACGCTACGCGCACCACCCCTAGCTACGCTACGTGCACCACCCCCAGCTACGCTACGCGCACCACGCCTAGCTACGCTACGTACACCACCCTGCACCTCACCCCGCTCTAGTCGAGCTCGTTTCATTGACGGCTGGCAGCGCGAGAGAATGCGCCCTGGCATGCCAGACGTCTGAAGCTCGCCGTGGAGTTCAGCATCGTTGAACCTGACTCTGAAGAAGTTTATATCTACTGCCAAAATTTGTACCATTAGTTTTCCAGACTATCGAACATAAAAGTTGGTTAATTTTCAAGTTTGATGCGCTGAAAGAAGTTGCGGTTCTTGTATACACTGTTTAAGCACTATATGAGAGCGACTGCAGGGAATTTCTATAATGCGCGGAATGGGGATTTATTGACCATCAGATATAAATCTTCACAAAATAAATACAACGCACTCATAATATTAGACAAGTTTAGTAATATTAGATTTTGAAGCTCTGAAAGAATATAAGGTCCCAACTATCGCTGGTTGAAGCACAACGGGCGAGTGCCAAAGAGTGCTATAATGTGCCGAGTGGGGATTTCTTCTACATCATTAGCTCTGTACCATTAACCGTAACAATCCGTTTCATTAGGATCCTTCTTCTGAAATTCTGGAATCAAACGATTCTCCCCTGCATTCAATGAATCTCCGTTCGCAACGTGTTGCGCACTTCAGCAACTTCAGTGTTCAAGTGTTACCCCTTCAGAGGCTTCAGCTTTCAAGAGTTACCTCTTCCGCGGCTTCAGCGTTCAAGTGTTACTGTCAGACTGTTCGGGCGCCAAGTAGGTAGTGCAACCACCACTGAGCCACACCCCTAGGAGCCACCACCCCTAGGAGCCACCCACCTAGCAGCCACTTCCAAGATGGCCGCCGCGCCGCGTCGCCTACCAACCGCCCCCCCTCGCGCGCAGATAAGCCGCCGCCGCTTATAACCCGCGATAATTATCATATAGTATTTATGAGCTTATTTTTATTTAATTATCTAATTTATTTCTAGCTCGTTTTCTATGCATTCGCCGTTTTCCGTTTCGAAGGGTAAACTTTTCTATTTTTCCATTGATATTTACGTCACCATTCTTGATGTTTATTTTCTTTATATATCATTTTTTTATTCTTTTATTCAAACACTTATTTTATTTGTTTATTTAATCTTCTATTTTATCCAAGTTTCGTTTTCTATCGTGGCTTACGTTTTCTGTTTCGAAGGATAAACTATTCTATTTTTTCAATTTTATTCAAGCAATTATTCGATATATTTATTATTTTTTGATTCAGGTCAGGTTTTTTTTCTACGTGGAATAATGTATTTCCATCTATCCCACTATTTTTTTTATTACATTTATATTCGTTCACATTTATTTACCTCCGCCATACCAGAAACAGGAGCATATCCTTATATGGCTCCGCCCACATCTCAATCCTCGACGCTGATTGGTCAATTCATTCACTAGCTCCGCCCACCTCACTCCGCCCTCCCTATTGGTCAACATCATTATAGTTGTATATTTTAAAGTTCATTTTTGCCTCCATTTTACGTAAATTTCTCCATTTTTATTCCTACCCATCTTATTACTAATACTCATATTCTTA
>JALHKN010814908.1:0-22207 GCA_039513755.1 Hyalella sp. 3TK10
ATGAAATCAGAACGCATCCTCTTACTGCCATCACTGTGTATAGACTGCGTCACTGCGCACCTCTAATGACCCCGTTCAGCAAGAATCAAAACTAAGACACCACGTGACCAATGCAGCCAATGGCATCGGCCCAAAATAAGCAGATTGTGTGTACACTGGTATGACATTGATGTTTACAATGCAGGAAAAATGGCAAACTCAACTCCTATATGAGCACACTTTACAGTCTGAATTTTTGTAAGGAGGATAGCAGTAATTACAAAATGTTGCCCAAATCTCCCGAGGTACTTTTTCAGTCTTGAAATAGTTGTCTGTTATGCTAGTATCTCCCTTGCTCTTTGCAAATAGAATTTGTTGAAGTAATTTAAAATTTTCACCATTAACCTTTGCCATGATAACAACCCCATCTCCAGTGCATGCAGAATGCATATCCAAAGATTTTTTATTTACGCCCAAATCCATCACCAAAATCACTCCGATTTGTTATGAAATAAGAGGAATTAATTCAAGTTGTCTCCAAGATCTCCAAAAGAGGAAAAGTCTCAAAATTTGTCTCCGAGAATCTCGGCTTTGATTGCATACTCTGAAGTCTAAGGATTGCAGACTGGGACCATTGAAATTTTTTTATTTATTTTGTTTTAACAAACTTGCGAGAATTTTGCGTTGGATTAAAGAGTGAATGAAAACAATCCGTTGAGATAAAACTAGATGGATTAGGGCTCAGTCAAAATTGATTTTGTGCATAAATTTATTTGCAACTGCATTGTAAATGCATAATATTGTTACCATCATGACATGCTAAAGATGTTTAGCATATTAGTAAAATTCCAGAACAAGGATCCTTCAAGATTGCAAATAACTTATTTTAATTAGTTCATAAAACATTTCAGAACTCGGATATAAAGTATATACTTCATAACTTTAAACTACGTTTCTATTGTGAGGCCCTCTTTCTAGAATTTCTTTAACTCATTTGAGGCTTAGAGGGTGGATGAATTTCTAACTCAGATTTTATGATATTTATGGTGAGATTTGTCAACTAGATGTAAATTGTTGTGAAGAAAAGATACACTATAAAAAAGTTTCTTGCCACTACCTAGGTAATAAGCTACTTCCATATGCCTTGCAGTTAGGTGTTGAAACAGTTGGTAAATTATACTGAAAGTGTCTCCAAGGTCTTGTTTGCATTCTCACTGTTCTCTGTTAAATGTATTTTTTTGTTCTCTGTTGAATATATTTTTTTCTTGAGATTAAAATGAACAAATAATTAATAGTCTAGTTTGCCTCAAAGATCAATTAGAGCTCTTGGGGAGAATTAGTTGAAAATAGTATCCAATACTTTATTGTTTAATTTTAAAATTTCCAAAGCTAATATTTTCTACACCTATGATACAAATTTGATACTGGAAAAAAAAATTGGAGTGAACTTCTAGACTAAATTTAATTGAAATGAGGCAAATGAGATTATTAAACTTGGAATTTTCTCTTTCTTTTTTTTACTATTACCAGGAATATGTGGAAAACTATTATATTATAAACATGTGGTGAGATTGTTGTCATAGTTAATAATACAAAATATATGTCATCTAATCATTCCAGGCCCAGCATGGATATGGAAGTGAGCAGCACTGATGCATATGATGGCAGCCAAAGCAATAGTGGCACCAAAAGACCTGAACAAACTACACGGAGCCGATCCATCTCTCACCTCACCAATGGTCTAACAGTAGAAATGAGTGGCAATAATGACAGCAATGATGGCTCTTCATCTGATGCTGGATTATCAAGTAGTGTTGACAAGAACACCCATGTTGCTGGTGAAGATGAGGGTGGTGGTGGCGGCAAGTTGAAGAGGTCATGCAGTGCTCCAATGATTAATCAGCTCTTACCTGGCGCTAAAATATCAGCCCCCCAATGTACTGCTGCTACTGTGACCAGGTGGGTGCTTTTTTATAACTCATTTATCCCGGGGTGGCCATTGACAAATTTTATGAATGAACTGCTCATGTTCTAATGTGCATGCAAGTTGGGTATCATGGATAACATCATCACCCTGAAAATACGATAGATAAAAAAGTTTTCTTTTTATATTAGCGTATGCATGTATATATTTTTATGTTTTCTGTATGTTATTTAAATCTAGCAGGTGACCCTGGCGTTGCTCGGGATAGATAATCCCTGAACTGACAAACCTCCATTTAACAAAGAACCCCCGTTTTGAAATTTGAAGAAATAAATCATTTTTGAATTTGAATTAAATTTACATCTTAATAAATGATGAATTAAACACCAATTTAAATTATTTAATTTAACCCTTGCCTTGCAATGATTGCACTACTAAATCTCAAAGTTAATATCATGGTAATATCCCGATACGGAAGGTATTGTGGCGACACGCTTGAATAATCCCTATATATTTCCAATGCCAGGCTTCAAACAAACACATACCCTGACATTCTAAAATATAATATAGATTAGACTAAGCTGATGATAATAACATCTAATTTTAAAACTGCCATAATTTATGCTCTTCAAAAATTATTTTGGGTCAATGAATTAATGCAAATTATAGTCATTTTTGGCTAAAC
The DNA here is from genome assembly GCA_039513755.1 of Hyalella sp. 3TK10. NCBI lineage: Eukaryota > Metazoa > Arthropoda > Malacostraca > Amphipoda > Hyalellidae > Hyalella > Hyalella sp. 3TK10. The sequence continues at coordinate 2,589 of JALHKN010814908.1, forward strand.
CTTCTTGGTGTTTGAATATCTCATCCGCTTTTTGAAATTCTTGAAATCATTTAATCCACATTATATACCGCCCAAATTTTAAATAACCTAAGAAATATGCATAAGATGAACAGTGAATGAGTGAGACCAGACCTAGTGACAAAATCGTAATTCTGGTTGACTGTTTACACAGCAGGCTGGAGACTTCTTCCGACTCCGTTGCTTCAGCCCAATCAAGAGCTCGTCGTTTCAGTGCATCTTTTGGCCCTGTTTCACCACTTGTGAGTCTTGTTGGAAAACAAATCTGCAATAGTTACTATGTGTTAAATTTGGTAATTTATAAGAAAGTATAAATTTATTGCGGGAGTGTTTGCTTCTTATACCTTGGCAAACCCATCCATAATTGGATGTGTACTAAATTGAAACCTTTTTGTGGTGTGTGCCTCTTAGAAGTGAAGGTCTATCAATGATAGTAAGAGTTTCTTGTCAGTTTTATAATCCCATAGATGATCTTTCGTTAGAGTTTCCCTATTGGAATAGTAAATATGTATGTCATTTCTAAGTTTCACTTGTCAGCCAGGCCTCCGATGTTCAAACTTGAGTTCATTCACACCAAGGGGGAGATTTTTTCCGCTCCTTCATTCCACGCTGAAATGTTTTCAGTTTATTCATTTCGTAATGTATTTGTTTAAGTTCAATCAAACTGAGGGCATAATTTAGTTGTTACTCTTTAGGTGTAATACCGCATTACCTTGTCTGTTATCTTCAGTTGCTTCACGCAGTGATGAACACAACATTTTTTTATTTTCTTCAGTTTCAATGTACCTACATAGATGAGCTTTGACAGTCAACACATTCATGGTAGGATAATCAGCATGTATTTTATAATCAGTCACCACTGGGAAGCAGCAGCGCTGTGAGCGGGACTCCTGCAAGCAACAGTGGTCGCTCATGTAGCCGCATGCGCGTGTGCCAGCTCAGGGAGGAGGAAGGCATGGACATCGTCAACAGGGAAGTTGCACATGAGAGGGAGGTGCAGTCCAGCCTTCAGATGGCGCGCACTCTATCCCAGTCTTGTGAAGATCTCGTAATCGTGAGTCTAATTGACCACCTGGTTTTTTCTATCCTAGTTTTTGCTCAAATGTTTTTCTTCTGTATTAGATTATCTAGCAAGTCGTTTTTCAACAAAGAGTATCAACTGCAATTTTAAGAAACATTTTATGATCCTTTGGGCTGTTCAATAGTTATTTCTTATTTATTTTGTTCATGCCAGTTTCATCCAACTACAGCAAAAAGAACAATCTAATGTCTAGGATGCTTCATTTATTTTGTTCCACACAGCGTTAAAGGGACAGTTTAGTTAAGCGTAAGTTAACTTGATGAAATTTTATGTAGTAAAATTACGGTGGTGAAGTTTCCATCATTTGTTAATATCGGAATGAGCGTAATTGTTTGAGTAATTTTACTTTCCTATAATTGTTGGTCATCTAGACTCATTGGCTTTGGCATGCTTTGTAGGTTGCTGGTGCCCTAATTACCATGTCATGATATATGACACGTTCTCGTGCTTGACAGGATGACGATCCCCGTAAAAGAGAATCTCGGACCCGTGCTCTCGACTACTCAGACCCCCTGCACCTGAACATTGGTTTCGCGGCCGCGTCACTGTCTTCTGCTACGTCCCCCTGCCCAGGAGGCTCCGCATCTCCAACGCGTCCCGGGCGGCAGTGCTTCTCACCTTCCCTGCAGCAGTGCGTGCGCAACTCTCCTTTCACACCTTCACCTTCCAAACGCCCACAGACGTTTATGGCCCGACGGAGTTTGTCACCAATAACTCCACGGTCGTCACCGCTGCGAACTGTGAAGCGGAAGTGCGAGAGCAGTGCCGAGGAGTTTGCTACGCCCAGCAAGAGGCTGTCTGTGGGCGGCAGTGGGGAAGGCGGTGGGCTGCTCATGACACAACCGCACAGGTCCGATCTCTTGCTGCATATACTGATGAAACTTTGTTTAGAATCCAGTATTGGCAGGACATCTCATACAAAATTTTAACATGTTAGGTTTCTGATCATTCCAAGAGGGTGAATACTTCATATCGTTTTGTGAGTAAGCTTTTGAGTCAATATATTATTTAATAACAATTGATATCGCGATGCTGTCTCATCAACAAATATTACAATATTTTAAAACTAAGTCAACCAATGCATCTACTACAGAGTTTGCGGCTTGACTAATGTGTTCAATTAAAACATCCTTCATGACTCCTCAGATCGGATGGCAGTTGTCTACGTCCCGGGTCTGCCTTTGGCCCCTCATCGACTACAATTCCTCAAAATTTCTGCAGTTCCTTCTCATCTTTCAAACAGTTTCTTCCGGCAAGCTCGTCAGGACCTTCCATGAATGTTTTTTCATCACAAAGCTCCGTTGATCCCAGTCCACCCGATATCGAGACCACGTCTCATTTCAGTAGTCATTTCAGTAATGAAATTACTGCTATTAAGAACAGTTCTGAAAATAATGTACCATTTAGTCCGTTCCATGTTAGTGTTTCCGAGTCACAACAGTCTTATCCTAATTTCGGCAGCTCAGCAAAGCCTCCATCTCACGTTTCAAATATGTTTGCAGGCAATAGTTCTGTTAAGAATCCATTCAGTGTAACGTCCTCCAATTCCAGCAACAATCCATTTATGGGACAGAGTGCTAATGGAGGGGGGACCCTCAGCAATCCATTCCTTCATGCAGGCAGCAGCCCGCGACGCAACGGCGGTTTTCAGTGTATCGCCCCTGACCAGAACCGCTGTTCAGAAAGCGGCAATCCATTCCTGAGGACAAGTTCGGCTAGTCCGACCCCGCGAATATCAAACATACCATCGACGGGCAGCGCTCCGGCCAGTGCTGGTTCCTCCCCGGGCTCTCAACACCCGCACCTTTTTCGACCCGTGAGTCCTGCTGCTGTCAATGCGGCGGCAGTTGCTACTGTAACAGACGCTCCTGTTGCCGCGGCTCCCATACGACCTATATCAGTGGACGAGATGATGACAGAGGATAACAACCACTCGGTACCTACACAACAAGTGCCAATGGATCACCAAGTTCAGGCTAACGAACAAGGCCAACCTTCGCAACACTTGCCGTTACTGCGGAGCAACTGTCCTCGATCTTCCGATGTTAATGTTGTCGAAGCCAGTGAATCAGAAAGGCACAGCCGAATCAGTTTAGACTCTAACAAATCATTTCAGGAAATGGATTTGTCCGAAGATGTAGTTCAAACTTCTCTTGGGATGCTTCATTAGTTCCGCGTTTTTGAAAATGTAACGTATCTTTGTGATTCCTAGTTTTCTGAAGTGACTGTTCTACCAGTGTCTTTAATATCAAATTTGCATTTGATTCCCGTGGAGTTGTTGCTTGTTGAAGAACCACGTTAACTAGCGAGATAATCATTTTTCGACGTTTTTGTGGACTCAGATGAGTACAATTACAGTGCTGGAATCTCTCCAGCTTTTTTTCAATCTAACCATCCATCAGAAGTCTCCTCAACCAGCGCATTGAGCTCCAAATCTGCCATGTGATGCTATTTTGAGCCCACCAAATGTTTTATGGAAATAACCGTATGCGGCATCAAGCAACTTTTAAACTACTTTACCGAATTTGACTGTGAAGGTCGGTAAAATAATTATAAATTAAAACGAAGAAGAATTATTTGGTGAGAAGTGGAAGCCAGAATGGCTTATATCCTAATCGTCAGTTGTACAGAATCGGTTCGGCATTGTAGACCTTTTCTACGTGGTAACATGTTGAGCTTCTATTGATCGGGCATTGCTTCGCCCTTTGTGGGTTATTTGATTAATTTTGAAAAATTTAGTATTCTCAACTTGGAAGGCCTGGACGATTTCAAGCTGGTCGTGCATTTTAATATAACTAAATTGGAACTTTTACCATTTTTGTTTAATGCTTGCGGCCTTCCTTGTGTTTTTTCAATAACGAATAACACTTGCTTTGTATTTGTGACCTGTTCTCTATATTACGTTGGGAAACCATTTTGAGTTGGACGTTGAAAATATTAAATATAGAATTTTTTGCTTCATTAGCCGCATCGACTGGAGGTTGTCGAAAGCGTTTATTTTGCTATTATTTTGACCCAATTTTCGAGAAGAAAATTTAGGAAGGAAGTGCGAGTTCATCCTGTTTGAACTGATACCAACTATGGTTTTGTAGATTACGCTTCCTTAGATTACAATGTAACTCGAGAACAGGATGTGCATTTGCCACCTTTTTTCATGCTCTTTCAGAGTGAACCTAATTCTTTTTTTTAATTGATGAGATGTTGGTGTATCAAGTTGGAATTGTTTCAGTAGGTGCCCATGATGGGATTAATCCTTGATGTTTCCTTGAGGTGTCGGAATTGTTCAATTTGGTTGTTGAAGAATGATGATAGCTTAACGGTGCTGCTTGAGCAAAATGATGCCAGCATTGCGTTACTGATGCAGAATGTTGAGATTAAATCAATTTTGTGTGCTGGGTTGCAGTGATTTTTCTTACGGTAGATAGTGTGATTATCGCTGGCATTCAGGTGAAGGATGAGATTGTAGTATCACAGCTAGAACATTTTCTTGTCGCCATGAATCGAGATTCAAAAGTAACGCATTATGCAAAGATAATGAAAGAAGAGACGTTTTTATTTCGTTTTTCCAGCGATCGTGATTGTGAGTAAGCTGAATATTTTCTGAGGAATTCGCGCAAGATTACTGGTTTTTGAGCAACCATCGCGAATAATTTTGTAACATTACGACGTATGGCTTTCTGTAGACCTATATTAATCCTTTTGGATTAACAAGGAGTTGAAATCCCCCACTTCCTTCAGACATAGTAATCTGCCCTTTAGTTTGGAGTTATCTGTGTTATGCCTTGTTTATGTATTCCTTGTATCAATTAATAATGGCTTTATTTACTGCTTATTAATCAGCAATCACTTCCTTGTTCTGGATACCTCTTCGTAAGCGCGAAGCATTTCCGTCAAGTCAATCATACCGGTAGCTCTTAATTTCATTTGCCCCTGTTTGCTTGTCCAAGTACTGCGTACGTTCCGCATTAAATAAATTCTCTTATCTTTCATTGCTTTCGCCGTCATTCTTAAGTTATTATGAACATGCTCCAGTTTTGAAGCCTATAACAAGTAGAGATTCGGTACTCGCAGTCCCGGTGACACTCATAAGATGTTTCATGGTTTTGCTTCAGATTTTCCCTGGCCTTGTCACGAGCGAGATGAATTTTCTGGTCACTACCTGATTATGTGTTGCTTGAGTGAAATCGTGTACCAAGTAATTATGGTTGTTTAAATCTAGTTAATTCATACGACTTCTCGTGTAAGAAGTCGGGCACTGCCACGTGGCGCTCAATGTTAGGTTGCAAGTTTAATTGTCTCGCAGGAAAACGTGAGCTCTTTGCATTTATTTGCTTTCTAGTTGATTTCGGTTCGTGATTGCAAGAAATCCTTCCTATTGTTTGGATGTTTACGATAAGCTGCGCATTAGAGTGAAAATTATTTCTTATTATATGTCAATACAGTAATTTTGACTAATTCATTTGCATTCGATTTTACTTATTTTTCTCGTAAAATGATTGTCTCGTAAAAGGTTTTCCTAAAGTGAACTCGTAAGAACTAATGACTAGTTCTTATTCCTTCTTTGTATTTGTGTATTCCTTCTTTGTATTCCTTCTCAAAAACATGTATTGTTTGTACTTGGCTGAATTATGCGGCACCTCATTGTTGTTTAACTGAACGAACACTCGTAGTGTACCGTGTTTTACGGTTTTTCTTTCCGAGTTTTTCCTTCTTCTAATTGATAAAAACGATCGTCTTCTGAGGCAATGGTTACTTGAAGACACAGTTGAACTTCCTCCTCGGCATATCCTTGGATACTCAGATTGTCTAGTTCATATATAGCGCCCGCTTCAATGCTTAGTTATATTTTATCTAACGGAATCTGTAATATTAGTGAATATAAAACCCGTTTTATTTATTATTGATGTAGTTATTTCATCTATCCGGAATATCGTGTACATTCAATGTGTCTATCCTATAGCCGCTACTGATGATGCTATTGGAACATCTATTAAACAGTGCTGAATATCATGTGTGCATTTCTCTTGGTCCTCATCCTTCGCATCACTTCTTGTAGGCAGTTTCCTAGCGTGCCTTCGGCGCTCTGTGAATTTTTCTGTGTATTGAAACGTGGGCTCCATGTTTTGTTTACCACAGACTGATTCTTTGAAATGTGTAGTGGGGATATTATTTAATAACATACTGTGTAATATTGCACCATACTGTGCCATTAATTTTAAAATGCCTCGACTGTCGCCTTCTGACGTGTGTGAGCGACTCGCGTCGTTACGACATTTCCTCGCTACAAATGGACTTTCGCTCACTCGTTTATCAGCTCAATATTCCTCAAAACTGACAGCGCAGTCCTCCTTGGCATGTGGTGCAGTGAAGTCACTTCCATCCGCAGTATTTCAGGTTTCTAAACGACGGACCTACTCAGAAATTCTGGAATTATTGACGACTGGTATGGTGCGACATACGAGGATGGGTGAGTAAATCTATTTCTATGTGTAGTTACATATACCCTGGAATTTGATGCAAAATTTGGATTTGTGCCTTGGAATTGGAAAGGGCTGCATTGTGTCTGTTTTTTATCACTTTCAATTCTACTTAGTTTCTATGTAGTTTTTATACGTGTAGAATTACCTGGTTCTCAGTAATTTCAATTTCAAAGCAAGAGATTTTTTTATTGCAAGCGCATTAGGGAATACAATTTTTTTTTTATATCTCTTGTATGTTATTTTAAATTCAACAGTTATTAGGAAACGGAGTGTAGTCGGGTTGGAAAGTTAAAACTAGAAGAAAATTTCAAGTTTTTCATCGCCATGATTACTGATGCGTATTCATATTCCTTTCTCTTATATCATTTGTATAGCTCCGTTTACAGCGTCTTCTCTGGTTAAATATCACACATAACAATTCCTATGATTTGGTATTAGTTTTATTGCTACCATCTTTTCGATAATCGGATCCAATACACAAGTCCCAAATAAGAGTTTGACGTCAATGATAGTCAGTGAATTGACTTAGAGGAAATTGAACGTTGATAGCTACGTTGGGGTTGTTGGAGCGGTCATAAAAAAATAAACGTTCGCCAGATCAGCTGGCTTAGTTTGGTCCGTTCACGCGTCCATAATTACCGCTTCATTAACCAACTTTCGCCTCTGCCTGGTCGCCCTGACCGCCATATGGCGTGGACCTTGCGGCTCCAATTCGAATATCATCACTTCTTCGCTCACGTTCCTACCGTGCTACTCCAAATAATCGTCCATGTATTATTAACACGTTAATTAACCGTCGGTACTGACGGAATTTTTTTGTGTGCTTCGGTGTCGTTTATTTCTGTTGATGTAAACTAGCGATGATAATTTGCATGATATCCACTCAGCCAAAAATAATTTTCTGTGCCTTGATATGACGCCTGTTATTCGCCGTTGCTATGAATCCTTTATCCCGACAATAATTTTTTTCCGTGTGTCGTCTATTCGCGTCTCGTTCCATTTCTTATAGTTTTCATTTCAATAATTCACATTAGTGTGCCGTAACCGTTAGTAATCTTTATCACGATTGGCTGTTAATGTTTATACGGTATCCACGCAACTGGAAATTAATTTGCAGCTGCTTATTTGGTATCAAAACTATTAACATGGTCTTCGCAGATTATTATCGATATGAATTCTTCAATTGCAGCCAAAAATTTGTGAAATTTTGCTTGTGCTCATGATTAGTTTCTACCAAGTTTATCCGGCTACAAAATTTGAGATACGATGTTGCTTGTATCTCAAGTTGAACTTAATTGAGATCATATTTTTCGATGGTTCTAGATTTTTCATGACGGTTTCCATTATGTAACGTTTTGTTTCGTAAACAACTCTATTTAATTTTGAAATAGCACTGACTGAGGGGCGATTTGTCCCTACCCAGGACAATTAGGGATAAGGTTTTGAATTATTTTGTATTTATATTCCCAATTTAATTTCAGGGTTAGTCTGTACTGAAGTGAGACTAAGCTCGACGACTTATCCAGCGGCGTTGCTGCTGCTGCTGCTCCCGCTGCTAGTTTCGAGTAATGGAGGAGGATTCCAGCCGCAGTTCCAGCCAGGATTCCAACCCTCATTCCAGAACCAGCTCGGCCAGAACAACTTCGGCAATAACTTCGGAGGCAACCATCAGCCTATTGACGGCTTCCCGCAGGTCTTACATGCTAGCTCACTACTTAATTATATTTTCATTCGCTATGTTTCCGTATACTTCATTGCAGATTTCTTGATTTGATTTGTACAATTGTTTCCCACGTGTTCTCACTCGTATTTTTCATTCAATACGGGTTTTATTCGATTGCGTTTGATTTGCAACTCAGTCTTGATTAGTCTTCTTGACGTTTGTGCTCTGTTTTGCCGCTCGTCATACAAACCACCACCGAGGAACGTCTACTAGACATTTGCGATTGGTTTTTAATAATTCCAAATGTTGGTCTTAAATATTTTGTATCGTGTATACATTTTTTCGTATCCATATTACCACAAAAATACTCTACTACTAATTTATGGGTGCTTCCTAAGAGGAATTTTCCACTGTAATATGTTCATACAGACGCCATTCCTCCCTGTTCAAATAGCCTTTGGCAAAAGTGTAGTGCTGTTGTAAGCTTGTTTGTGTCAAGTGACCCCAACTATTTTCTTAATGGTTAAATGCATTCCTGCGTAACTCAAGCACTCCATTGTACCTTGCCGAGGGTCAACTCACTTGTGTTGTAAATATGCGGGGAAAGGAAAAAGACATGAAGAATCATCGCTGCGGTTTTAAAATGATCATGTCAAATACTCGAGTGTGCTGTTCATTTCTCATTTTGTATTTTAAACATGATTGCGAATTAGTTTGCATGTATTTCTTGGTGAGTTCGAAAACTGAAATGACTTGATGGCTGTAGCTTAGCCGTAATTATTCTCTGTGCCGCTGCTTATGAACGTTTTTTTTTCTCGTTCACGAGTTGCTGAGCATTTCGAGATATTCCCCGGCAAGGTTACCGTAACTTGAACGTAGCACATCAATGTGAGGTAATTTCACAGTAAAGAAGTATTTGTATTTTTATTACACAATGTGAGAGTTCAGAATGAAACATAGGCTATATTCAGCGCACAATATTAAAGTTTGGAGTAAATTCATAGACGATGCACAAATAAATTTAATAAATACACTGTCGATTGCCGCTTGTGTAATGTTAAGAACTTGAGAAGCCATTTAATTGAGAATAACATCTATATATTTGACTTGAAGTAGATAGGCGTCGAGATAAAACAAGAGTTGGGATGTGCTTGATGCGTCAATAATAGAAGTAAAAGTACAAGTTGATGAAAGAGATTTTTATTAATACAGGACTTCATTAATTTTTAACTTCATTGGGCTATATTTCCCAACTTTTCGTAATGGACTGTTAATATGTCACAGATATGAAGAAGCATCGTCATAAATGTTAACTTCTCAAGCCATCGATGATTTTCTCATTAATTTAGGCTCTGCTTCAGTAATTTGATAATTTCAATTTTTCTCTATTCAACCTCACCCTCCTGTCACAGGCTCCAGGTCAACCTCTAGGAGGTCTTTATCAACAACCAGTAAATGGCGGTCCCCAAGTTGCCGCTTGTCAACCAGAGACTCGTTTGTCTGTGGTCACATCGACCGTGCTTCTTCCCACTACGGTTGCAGTCACTAGAACACGTGCCCTGCCCACGACAGTCTTCACTCAACTTGTGCAGACCACCTACGTGCCCACGACTTTCTATGAGACCCAAGTGCAGACCTCCGTCATTGCACCTGTCATACAAACCACAACCGAGGTACGTCTTTGTGACGAGTGTGCTCTGTTTTGCCGCTTCTCATACAGACCACCACCGAGGTACGTCTTCTTGATGCGTGTGCTCTGTTTTGCCGCTTCTCATACAGACCACCACCGAGGTACGTCTTATTGACGCGTGTGCTCTGTTTTGCCGCTTCTCATACAGACCACCACCGAGGTACGTCTTCTTGATGCGTGTGCTCTGTTTTGCCGCTTCTCATACAGACCACCACCGAGGTACGTCTTCTTGATGCGTGTGCTCTGTTTTGCCGCTTCTCCTGCAGACCACCACCGAGGTACGCCTTCTTGACGTGTGTGTGTTCTTGTGTTATAAAATTATATTTGTGTGATCTGAATGTTGAACGGTTTTTTTTTCACACTATAGCTTATAATTTATTTAATTTCACGATGTTTGCTTCAGGTCATCACTGCTACTCGTTACGTGACACGCGCGCAGTTTTTCACGGAGACGAGCTTCGTGACAGACGTTCGCGTGGAGCGCTTCACGGAAACGCGTGTGAGCTCCGTGACCTTCACGCACACCAGCAACAACTTCCAGGTGGTCACCACTACCATCACCACCACCAGGGTCAGATTACTAATTATATCTGATATTGTTCACTGAAGATAAATCTCGTGCTCGTTGAACGGTTGAAGAAAATGAATACAAACTTCGTTTTACGACGCATTAAGTTTCATGTAAAACCATTTACTCATGTACATCTTTTGTCTTGAGTTTGTGAATGAATGCAACAAATGCTGTAGCTGTTTGATTTGTGTTTCGAAGTAGTTTTCTTGTATTTATTGATAACTTCTGCTTATCATATTAATAAAATATTTTAATTTTAAACTTGAGAAGTGACTTTTCTGTAATAGTTTATTTTCAATCTATAAAAATGAAACAAAACTGTTCTCATTTTCTCTTCAAATTCTGTGTTGTCCATTACAGGTGCAGAACAACATCCAAACTCAAGTTTTAACACAAACTCAGACTCAGAAATACACAGAAACAATACCACAAGTACAGTATTTCACCAACACAGTCACCACACACATTCCCATCTACCGTACAGTCACGTCAGCCGCGCCTCCCGCTCCTGAACACCCAGTGCACACATTCACGCTCACGTCGACGGTGTTTCCTGCCTGCGGTGGCGGTCAACAGCAGCAAGGATACGTTCTCAAGTGATCTTCGTCTTCTGAATTTATTTAATTAATTCTATTTGTGATCTTTATTCTGTATTTGAGGTAATTTAATGAGTCTCCAAGAATTCCTCATTTATCCGCTTACTGTACCGCGGCATAACTGGAGAAATCAACATTTTTGTAAACTAAAAGGAATTATATAGTATGCGTTCATAGTGTATGAATATTTTAGTATGATTTTGTATGAAAAGTTGTAATATGAAGAAGTCAGAAGTTAATTTGTTTGAGTTCCGTGAAAAGTAAAAAATGAAAACTCATTTGTCATCAGAATTTTTGTTCTAATTATTACCTAATGCCTCAAATTTACATAAGAAGCGTTTTATTTAAGCTAAAATGAGATAGATGCGCTTTTGTTTCAAATTCTCTGGTCGTAACTTCCTTTGGAAAGCTAACGTGAATTAGCCCTTGTGACCGAAATGTCATTTGGAAGAGTTCTGAGTGAAAGACAGCTTTGTGGAAGTTTTTCACTGTGTCGACAATGCAACAACAAAGTCGTTCAGTAAGCGGGTCAAGGGATGTCTAAAATATTCTGTTTGAAATACATAACTGACGTCTTAAAATAAATAAGTTCGCCTTTTGCATTGAACTGAGGTGTCGAAGCTCAATGGCCTTGAAATACATGTTAATTATATTAAGGCCAGTTTGTTGTGTGTTTCTTATTCGCCCACAAGTAAGGATGCTTTGTAGCATCTGCCAAATTTAGGTAGTATCGTGAATCGTTCCTAAAACCTCAGCAGAAAACGCTCTGGCTGAAGGCATCGATGTTGTAGGACTTGGTGCTGTGATAAAAACGTTTCTGAACCATTTGTGCATGAATAATACGCTCTTTATAGTGAATTTCGGATTAATCTCATCCAAATGCAGATGTAAAAAGATTATGTTAGGTTTGATTCCACTTCTCGTTCATTTCGTTCAACGTAGATCGTGTAAAACTATCAGAATATTCCTCATCTCGAACCTTAAATCATTGGCAAATTTTCCTACTGTCAAATTTGTATCCTCGCTAATAAAGCGTACGAAGTTATTACGTTTCATCCAATGAATTTTCTTCTTGGTTTGAAGTTAAAAGAGCTCTGGAGACTCAATAAATTTATACTTTTTTCATGATCAGGGAACAGAATGAACTAGTATAAAATGGCAACTGATGATAATAGAAATGATAAGTTAACACATACCCACGCCTTTCCGAATTCTATCTACACCATGCCACTAGAACTAGCCAACCCCTGCCTATATCCAACCTCTTCTCACCCTTTTCCTAGAATAGAGTTAGTGTATGCGTGTGTATACGAATGGTCATGTATGTGTGAATCCAAATATGTATTTATACTTACATGCCTGGGTGAGTACACACATATATACTCGAAAGGCAAATTTGTTCATATGATTATGTGTCGCGGGACAGTTAGCCGCTATATGAGGCCCAACGCTGAATTCTTTCAGGACACTACGCCCCAAATATCTCAATCTCTAGAATGGAAGGATATAAATAGATTGTGTTATTTACCCTGTGAAGCTACCCATCCGCACTCCGCTCTTAAGAATAGAACGACGTCCTGATGTCTGTACGACAGGAATCGAAAAGTTGATAAAGAAACTATGAAAAATCGTATATTATTATCGATATTTGTGCAATGACTAAGAAGATAGCCGTAAATTTATCATGGGATCACGTATTAGGTAAGTATGTGAGTCGTAAATTTGTTATGGGATCACGTATCAGGTAAGTTTATAATGCATAATGTAGAGATATGGACTTGAAAACTTGTTCTAATTTGAAGGTAAACAAACGTTAACTCATAGGATCTGCAAATAGTAGAAAAAAAAGCCTGCAGGAGATCTTTGCCATGTTTTTGCATTTAATGCTATCTGCTCTAAACAGACTGGAGCAACTTCGAGTGATTTTACATTAATTTTTTTTAAACATATCAAGAATTTGTTTTCATATCTTTATCTTGCTGATGTGTCATTGACAGTCATTCACATTGTGGCAAATCACCGCAAATGAAATACTTTTTTGTTTTCCTTTTTATGAAAATATAGAAAAATGTAGGCTCCTATGAGGGCAGGGTGGAATTCTAGAATTGTAGGTCGCCATGGGAAGCATTCGTTCAACCGCCACATGTAACTCGTTCAGACAGGGGACCTGGGTTTGGAGGAGTTGACCTTAACTTTAGTCATTCATTGCATGCCAGGGTGTAAAGTATGGCTTTTTATATCAAGATATTGGAGTCTTTTCAAGCTTCTCATCAGCTATCTTGACCTTAAATTGGCGTCCACCCATAGTCAGTTTAATGTTTCAGGCCCGCGGGAATTTATTCAATCATTTTTCTATCTGCGCGATGTGCCAATATATACTAAACAAAGTAATGCGCCGTGCGCCGTAAATAGTTTCAACATGAATGCGCTATCACACGCGAACGCAAACATATACTCGTGCGTGTCGGCGTCGCGCGACTGACTGTGCACGTATACTAACGATCTTATTCAGTGTGATCGCGGATTCCATCAACTTTAAAGGCTCCATCCAACTTGTAAGTGCTTTGAAAGTTGAAACCAACTAAAAGCTTTGCATTAATTAACTAAACAGAAAATCCATGGCCCGGTTTTGCGCGGACGTCTGCGCGGAATGAAAAAAAATTAGCTCATTCTGCGCAAACTGCGCGGACCATCGGCTACAAGAATCTAATTTTTCGCGGGAATATTCCCCAAAAACCTACATGGAACTGACTATGGGCGTCCACAGGAAATTGCAGGTCCGTTTTCAACCTTGAATCAGCGTATACAAGGAATTGCAGGTCTGTTCACGGTCCATAGAGAATTGCCGGTCCGCTCACGGTCCATAGGGGATTGCAGGTCCATTTGCAGTCCATAGGGAATTGCAGGTCCCTTTTGATCGTTAACCACCGTCCGTATTGATCAGGAATTGTCGTAGTCTGTATCAATCGTTGACCACAGTCCTTATCGATCATAAATCACCATCTGTGGAGAATTGTAATCGGCGATCACCGTCCGCATCAATCATACCTCGGCGTCTATGGGGTAGTGGAATCGGCGTCCTTGACCCATATTGTGCCATACGTTACAGTCTGGATTGCATGCTAATAACATAGCAAGTGACTTAATTAATCAGGTAAAATTTAACCTACCAAGCAAGGGAAATGATAATAACTTGGAGGTATGTATGACTAAGAAACAAACTATGTAGAGCTAAGGTAAAACTATTGTGAATGTAAACTGAACCAAACTGAAAACAATACAATAAAATGGAACAAAGCAATAATAATAAGACTAATTGCGTAAAATGAAATCAAAAGCAATGTGGCTTGCATAATAGTGAACCGAAGATCCAATGAAGCAAGCATAAGTAAATTAGCTTTGAACCAAAACAATCATAGTGAAGCAACTAATTTACATAAAGAACAAACTATGAGTAAACTAAAAATCTGATTTACAAGTGTAAAAGAACAAAACATATGTACAAGCAAGTGAAACGCTCACCAACATGGCCAAGCACCCTTGTGATCAGGACTCCCAGACAGGCTCTGTTACAAAGCTGAGTCTCTCTCTCATTTAGCTCTGTTCTATAATCAATGCATGTCTGTAACGAAGACTGAAACTAAAGAAAACACTAGGCTTTTAGGTATATTACTGGGCATAGCCAGAGGCAAGAAAGAATTAATTCAACAAGCACAGATAGGGTGTGCTACACAAAAATGATCAGCCTCCCGGTTACATCGTCTTTGAGTCCTCCTTGCATCACTGCAGCTTGTGAACCAGGGTTGCACACAAACTGCTCCTATTGAATTACCAAGTAAAGAGTCTTCAGTTGATTGACTTGGAGGGCAACTAAAGAGGCTCAAGTCAGGGAAGTTTATGGTGAATGCTGGAGCAAGCAACAAGAAATAAAGCTTTAGCTGTGTAATGGGACATGTACAGTAGCACAAGCAGAGAACACAAGACACTTAACTTGAAATATAATACTTCAGTAACACAAGAATCTCTACAAACATCAAGTTCTACTAACAATAAGAATACATGTGCATAGGAACATGGACACTATTAACACAGAACAGATAACAAACCAAATTGGTTGTGGTATAGTTGAATGCAAAAACATGACAGAACACATAAGGCACAATGAAATCATTTCAACACAACTCACCATTAGGAGCAGATAAGTTGTTCAACAAATTTACCATGAGATGCGGGCTTGTTCAATATTTTTAGCAGAAATGAAAGTTATGTAAAAAGCATCACTAGAGTAACATTTGCAGGATGCCAAGACTGTTAGACTACATTTAAGACTAAAGTTACTAGAATTTTAGAAAAGAATTATAATTTAGAATTTTCCCTTTTAGTTGTACCCAAGATTTTTTTGTAGGGTTCGGTACTCGAGTTGAATAATAATTAATTACTATCACACTTATGTGCAGGTCTACACCCAGCACATTGCTGGAGTGCTGGTGTGAGGTTGTCACTGGGCAAGGGCCTGATCAGCCTCCCTGGATTATCCAGAAATTTCCCAGCACTTATGATGACCAGAACACCCTCAATAGCATTCCACAGTTTGTCTTCCCCTGCAAGATAGAAACGTGAGTAACATGTGTTGTTGGCAACAATGAGTGGGAATTGTATTCACTTCTTAGGTAATAAGGCTGATCCTGATTACTAAGCCCATATTAGAATTTACTGTAGTGGCCAACCAAATGAGCATTTTTATTTACATTGTTATCATTTATGGGAATATTTTTCTTTTCTTTTGGAACTTTAGATAATAAGCTTAGATACCAATACTGTATTATCATACCCAGAGAGTTGTTGTAATTTCTAAGTAATCCTGAGGCAGTTGAGCTTCTTAATAAAATCCTGAACGAAATTCTTGCTCTCCACTTTAGTAGGCACAAGTGTATTTTCCTGTTAAATTGGAATTGGATGCTAGAAATTTTGATAACTAATAAAACTAACCACAATTATTTTGTTCACAGGAATGTGGTGCAGAACTTTTCATTTGTTCTGACGGCATTGGATTCAAAATTCACTTTTGGATTTTGCCGTCACTCTCCTAATGCTCAGTCTGCTATTGTTATACTCTCCTACCTACCTTGGGACAGCACATTCTACAAGTGAGCTATATTTTCCAAGCTCCCAGTGGTTCAAACTTGATTGACCAAGGATTTTTTTCATTTTTTTTGTTTCAAGCAATTCAAATTCTCTAGTATTGTCTGCTGTCGATACCACATTGAATATGTTTAGAAAGCTTGATTCATTCTCCAACTGTCTGTGTTTTACATTTTTTATTGGTGGTCAGATCCTCTAGTTTCCTCTGCTTGTTACTCAATTAGATAACTGTGAGACGAGTTGTTAAATTTTGATGATCTATTATTGAAAATAAATGTTACAATCATTGAATATTTTGATCGATCTAAAATAATTTTTGTTCATATTTTTGACCTGCCACTTTTTGAAGCAGATCACTCCATTTGTTCTGTATTTTAATTTTCCCACCTCAGGGTCATGAACTTGTGTAGTGAGCTGCAGAGCTCAGAAAGTCCCGAGGATGTGTGGTCATTCCTAAAGGCTCTCTACAGCACCCCAGTACCTGAGCCAGGCTCAGATCTCACAGTCTCTTACCCTCCTGCCAATAAGGTGATTAAATTCATGTGTATTCATATCTTTAAGGTCCTAGTTACATTAATGATAATCAACCCCCTCACACCATCTTACCCTTGGCCTGAGGCTTGCATTCCTAGATGATGTCCGAGGATGTGCTGTCTCAGATTCAATCCTGGCCGAGTGGCTTGAGTAGCAAGTCCAGACAAACTGAGATGGCAAAACTGCCCTTCCGGTGACAATCGGGCTCACTTGTGGTCACGCACTGACTTTTCCTTGGACCAATGAACTCAGGTAGGGACTTGACCTGATCCACCATCTTGACCTTGCTAAGCCTGTCAATCTTAACAACCTTCTGCATCCAAGACGACTGAGGCTATATTTGCATGTACATCAGGGATCCCTATTTGGAGGCTGATAGAAGGGTGCCTGCTCAGCATGTCAGATGAACTAAAAACTCATCATGGAAACAGAAATGAAGCTCCCTCTTGATGCGCCTTTACGCCTTTATCTCAAAACACTCCGGCAACAATCCATACCTCTACTATGTAGCGTACTTCAACTGCTACTACCATGGTTCCTACCATCAAGCCGATTGATCTACTACCCTTGGCATCCGCAAGCTGGAAGAGTGAGTGGATAAACGGACATTCTGAACTGATACTGGAACCTCATAGGCCAGGCAGAAGCCAAGAATTTTGTGGGAACTCTGAACTAGCTACAAGACCAATTCACCTGCAAACCAGGTTGGTCCAACCAACCAGTTCACCTGCAAACAACCAATTTCCACGGCAACTCCACATCATTGACGAGAACCTGAGCAGAACCTCATCTACTAGACCAATTCAAAAACAGCTAATGACAAATGCCACCTCTCTGCTATAGACGTAATAACAGCCAATATAGACATAGAAAAAAAACTGAGCATTAAACCCACAAAATCAACCAAAACTAGAAATAAAGTACAACTGGTTGAGGTTGCAAACGCTCACCATATCCAAGCCATAATGACAATTGAGTCACTTGCTAATGTCTTGGTGACAGCAGCCGCACACAAGTTGCGACAGTTGCAATACGATATGGACGCAAACCGCCCAAACTACTCTTACAAGGATATCATGCCTGAGCTAACCCAATATGAAGTAAAAGCAGTGTATTGCACCAAAAAGAAAGTACAGGTTGTGCTGATGCTGACTTCTTTTTACATACTGACCTTTGATATCAGCCATCTTCTACCACACAATGTTATAAGGTGGACACGGTGCCAGGTGCGCAATTACGTTGTTACTGGGTATCTCTAGCGGGTGAGACAAACTCATTGTCTACTTTGAAATTTGGTGGTAACCAAGATATGAAAGGTTAATGAGACTATTGTTATTATTAAGTTAAGTATTGGGATCTCATCATGAACAATTTAATATAGAATAAGTAAATGGCAAAAATGGAAAACACTAACTCTATTGTCAGTAGCCCTAAATCAGTAGGTGATGCTTGGAGCATTAGCCGAATGATTAAGAAAAATATGTGAGCTTAGAGCATGTGCAGGTGGAGGTGGCACTTGAGACAGTAAACTGAAACAAGACAAAAACTAAAGTTACGGTAATAAATGATCTTAAAACACTACGGGAGCCTGAGAACCTGGGGAATATTCCTAAGGGACTAAAACCACTTAGGGGGTATCATGCTACTTAAGGTGATGCAATATGCTTGAAGGCATTCATTAATGAAATAAGCAACAAACAAATTTAGGGATAATGTAACGCAACCAATTAAAATCAAAGGACCAAAACCCGTGAGTGTAAAACATATATAAAAGAAGCAAACAATATAACGGAATTGAATATAACTGAACAGCTTCACTAAAATAAAAGGAAAACAATCATAAAACATGAAGTAGAATAACTATTAATAACTGAAACCAATTAAATAACTTCACTCAAAACAAAATTAATGAATGAGCACGCAAAGCAAGCACAGGAACAATAATGCGCAAACAATTGAACCTTGCTGATAGTAAATAATTAACTGAATAACCAATAGCCTCCAATGAAGCAGTTCAAGGCAAAATTTGAGTGACAAAAATAAACAAAAGACTGCAGCAAGACCCTAGCGTTCAGGCAACTAAAACAACACTATCTTTCCCTTAAGCTGAAAGGAAGAACATTATTAATTGACTCACCAGTGCAATGGAGATGTTCACTAACACATAATGACTCTTCAGCTCCCTCACTGATCTTGTAAAGTTATTAGATCATTGAATAATTGGCAATGAATTTGGAATTTATGATAGTGCTGAAACAAGATAAGAAAAGCATTGAATAATTATTCAACAAGAACAAAATGAAAGTTGATTATTTTGGTGAAGGCAGAATGTGATGTGCTACAAGGTAGCTAAATTATGCCTCCCTGCAACAACGTCGCTAAGCCAAGTCAGTGCTTCAAATGCTAAGGCTTTGGCCACTGTGCAACGTCTTGTTGCCAGCTCACTGCCACTTGTTTCAACTGCACCCAGGAGCAATGTGAGCTGCTATGTTCACACCCAATAAAGTAGCCAACTGCAAAAATCCGCACACAGACAGCTCCAACACATGCTTCTACTACAGAATGTAGGAATAAATAATTGTGACACAAAGAAAAAGAAAGTATATGTTGCAGAGCATGAGTTACGTCTTCCTTTTACAGAGATAACTCTACTCCCAGTAAGCTCAAGCCTAAAATCCTCATAACTAAGCGAAACTTCAATATTTTATGCACCCGTGCTGTTTAAGGGGACCGTTCGGGTCAAAAAAAAACTTTTAAACTTACGGACGGATCATCTTGAAACTTGGTACAGATATATAAAATGTCATGAAAAAAGTTTCTTGCTCGTATGAATTTCTCGAAAAA
>JALHKN010815439.1:0-12237 GCA_039513755.1 Hyalella sp. 3TK10
AGGTTATTCATCATACTCGTCTTTTGAGGATGGTGATAGCAACCACATGAACACCTGCTTCTTAGTTGTAATATTGGAAGTTTTCTCTTTTCTGCAGACTCGTGTGTCTCGTTTATCATGTTGTTGACATTTCGGCATATGTTCTATTCATTATTTCATGGCATGAACTTGGGTTGATGTAGAGTAGCAGGATATTAAATTTGATGTTATAAACATACTTTAAATACATATTTCCATTATTCTTTGTACCTACTTAGAAAAGTTCGAATTGTGAAATATTTAACCTAGGAGGAATAATTATTTTGTAATTGCAGGCTGTCTATTTCTGCCGTGGTGATGTCATACCTACAGAACCCTCAACCCATGATACCGCCGTGGTCCAACTTATAGGCCTCGTCTCTGGCGATAACGCACGTCAATGCCAACAATTCCAGTCTCTCCTTATGTTGAGCACTACGGTGCGTCGGCTTCTTATATTCTTTGCTAAATGAAAGTAGAAATGAAGTGTGTATATTGAAACAATAGTGAAAACGAAATCCGTTGCATCAAATTTATTAATTTCTTGTATTGAAACATTCGGTGGACATGTAAAAACAGACATTCAGTTCAGTACATAATATTTACATACATCGTTCACATTATAGCGGGCCTTGACACGAGGGGCATATTTTTGTATCCACTATTCGCAACGAAGTTCCTTTCACGAGATTCCAGTTTGTATTTTCACATGTCACGTCCGTCATCAACTATAGATCTAAACGTGTATTCAATTTGAAATCTAGTTAGATGAAGTAGATTATGCAGAAAGCCTCGTTAGCAATATTTGTGGAAATAAATAATGGAAATACATATTGAAGTTTCATTATGTTTTAATGCATCAACAGTGAAAACATTTAATCTAATCTTTTATAGTTCAGCCTTGGAACAAAATTTTAAATATAGTACAAATTAAAATGTAAAATAATGATTAATTATTTGTTCGTTGATAATAATTAATCGATCAATTACATTCAGAATTTGAAAACCAGAGCATGCACAAATCAAGTAGTTACTTTCTACTGCTTCTTAAATGATGTGTTCGTCCATTAACGGCCGAACTGGATGATTCGGCGTAAGATATTACTTGGTTCGGTCTGATCCAGGAAGCTTACGAAATGAATCGGCTGTTGCAACTACGAAGCACGAGGTCACTGGAACGTATCGGGTGAGGAAGGCACTTGCTTAGCATCCCTTGCTCATATTACACGTGCGAATACTTGTACAGACAAAAGATGACGTTTTTTTTTCATACATAAAGGTAATACTGCATATTTCAATTGTTATCAGACTCGTATAAACGCTTGAAGAAACCAGAAATTATTTTGCATGCAAGAGTGCATTTTTAGCCGTTCAAAGGAAGTTAGTAATTAACTGTAAGAGGCGCGCAAATATTGGTTGGATGACCACATTTTACAGATCCATAGAGAGCAGTGTTTTTATTTCGAGCGGCAAGTGAGAGATCAAACGAAAGTTTTAATCCCAGTTTAGTCATAGGCTACTTGTCAAAGATCACACGAAATAAGAGAGAAAAACCCAGGTCCGGCTCTGCAGATTTTGCGGTACGGGGCTATTCAATATATCAGTAATCGAAATCATTATACTATCCCAGAAAGAGGAAGGTATCAGCTATACAAGAAATCAAGATTAGAAACAGATTAGCGATATTCATTCAGGCAGAAAAGCCATTGAATGGAAAGTAGTTAATTACCGAGTAATTGAATTATTCACGCAATTTATCGTTTTGCACAGCTTGTCGATTACGAAAGATAGAGAAGCACATCCTCATCGTTCCTATCACATCGAGAATAGAGCTCACTTAGTGAGTGCCTCTAACGAACATAACACGTTGAGGATCCGTACGCAAATAAATTGTGTGATTGAATGATCACTTGCGCATGAATCAAACGCAATCAGAAGTCCACATCAACATCAAGCGTTTTGATCAACAAAGAATGTACCAAAGGTGCACATTATCGAAAATTCTCTGAAAAATAAAAATATAAACTAAAAACCAATCTGGAATTCAAACTCGGTATGATTTGACAATAAAACATAAAAAAACTCCCTCTACTCGTCGATCGCATTCGAAATAAAATGAATGAACTTACAAGAAGAACAAATAATTCCACAGCAAAATGTTTTTGACAGCCATATCCATATTTACACAACAATGCAGGTGCAGTAGCAACCAAGCTCATATACATAAATATATACACAAATACTAAATTAAAATTAGAGAACGAACGCTCGCTCGGCACCCAACCAGGAGCTTACAAGATGAGATTGATAATCCAACAATTGCTTATTTGTCTTCCAAAGGTACGGGCGTAAGTACCTTGTTGAACATGGCGAGCGTCAGCATCTCACCATAGCTCTCGCATCAAGAAAAGTAAACAGCGCTCTCCCATAAACTAAGTACTTAAAATTATCTACTGCAACACGACAGTATCAAACTTAACAATACATTTCAGCGCAAAGCAACACGTTTCTAAAACGAACTTATGCAGAAGAGAACATAAAGATAGGTCGAGAATACACAAAAACGCAAATGAAAGCCACACGTTACGGCATCCTCCAGTAATTATAGTAAATCGTCGTTGAGAAGAGAAACTACACCCTATAATCTAGAAGACATTAATTAAGTTGTCGAATTGTTTCGATGGTATCACTTGATAAGCAATTAATACATCATCGATCTGATCATAGGCCAATCGATTCTATTCTTGTCTGGCGAATATTAGTCACAAGGAGCGGATAGAAATACGATTTATAAATCGGATTAAGTTACTAAGCCGTAGTGAATAGAATGGAGAGCAGCTAATATGCAATAGATTTTAATATTCGAGTACTGGAAATAGTTCTGTGCCGCCATTCATAGTATCAAAGCGGTACAAGCAGCGCCACATGAAATGAATTTTATTGGAGTAACCTTCAACTATGAGAAAATTATTAGACTTCATTCAACAACTGATCCTGGTTTGAGACATGCTGGCCAGCAATTCACACGTAATATGCGGAATGCGAAGTTGGATGAAAGACGTTCAGCAATACTAGTATATATTTTGACGCCACCAAACTTGAACGACTTTCCTTTGTTAACCGTCGACTAAAAGGTGTAAAATAATCTGAGGCATATGTATGCCGTCGATGATGAAAAAAAATATCAATATCATTAAAATGAGGCACTGTCTCAACATAAAATCTACGCTTCATGACGAGAAATAACTAATCCATTACTACATTGTGCACAGACAGTCTCTTAGCAGATCATTTTCATCGAGACCTTACCAATGGCTTACTCACTAAGCCAGTCATTCTACCACACATTGACAGTAAATAAAATATGAACCCACTAAAGGTCACATCATTTGTACTTTAAGACTCGGGATAAGCTTTATCTCATACGCAGTCAAATTGACATACTTCTGTAATTCTTAACGTACGCACTAGATCTTTCACTTATGGCATAAGACATAAAATACAGCTCTTAGAGAGGTATAAATTACGTGAAAAATTAGTCTAATCGGGCTATCGAGTCGAAGCATTTTTTATACTTTGATAAGGACAGGCGGCAGGAGGATGGCGACACCTCTGGCATCAGCTGTCGAGCATTCAAAATAGAAACGTAGATCATTTAGAATAGGAACATCGTCCGCGACACGGAAGACGAGTTCATACATCGAGATCGCTAAGTAAAGTATTGTATAATTTGCATATTGCACTCCGATCATGAGAGAGGGGAAGAAGGCACGGTGGCACCTCAAAAACAGACGCTAGAAGATGATCTGGCATTCTGGTTGGTTCCATAAGAATACAGAGACTGTGCCGAAGAATTGGCCTCAAGTAGGAAAGAAGCAGCCCGAGGCATCACTACGAGTTCATGGAAGATAGTACCGCAAGTAGAGCTATAGTTATCACATTGCATAATTTTATATTCAAAGAGATGCGATAACTTATAACCTAAAAGTGTTGGCTGTCAAGATCGGTGAGTGAGTGAAAATAAGACTCAGAGGTGCTATTGAGTTGTCATTTCTGTGAGGATTAGCTCCCATCTCCTGCTTTGGTTTCACCTACAAAGAAGCAAAATGTGAGCGATCTCATATTGATTTACAGCATTAATCATCTCTTCAGGATTAAGCGCATTTTTGAAGTAGTTAACTTGCAAACAGTGTTTTACGATGTGAAATGAAACACGCGAGACGGCACAATTAACGCATCAGTCAATGACTGAAGGCGATAAAAAGACAATGTTCGCACTATCCGAATAATTGAATCTAAGAAACATCGAGTAAAAACTTTTCTAACATACATCTCACTTTCTAAAGCTCACAAAGCAACAAGACCAGACCCATTACTCACGATCTCTCTTTCTGATTTTCTTTTTCTTCTTCTCCATGGAAGCAACGCTGGACTTGCAGTCAGCGTAAACCTTTCTGATGTCAACCATACGACGCAGAATTTCGCCAATACGTTGCTGTTGATTCATGGCACCTGTTGGACAATGATCTCATTAACACTAATGCAATGAAATTTCAGCTAGAAGTTTAACAGTGTTCAAAGAATCCGAAACCACTAATTCCCCTCAGCACAGGAGCAACTACAAGTTTGTGTCGCAATCAATTTCAATATTGTGGATCTGTAGCTATGACCGAACAAATTTCAATCAGAGTTCTCGACACATTAGATTGGAAACGACTCATTTCGCTGCCTTAGATGTGATATGAATCGGTAAATATCTGGATCCTTACTGCAAAAAAGTTGAGCTCTTGGGCATGAAAAATAGACCTGGATATTGTATCAGTTTGTAGGATTACAACAATAACAAACGTACTAATATCTTGCAAAAAATTGAAGCGGCCGAGAGGAGCTTGATGACCGGCAAACGTGCCTCCTAAGGGCAGCGGCGAGACAGATCCCGCAAACTCGTTCCGATATTCTGAGAATCAGAGAATTTACTTACATTAATTTAGAACAGGGGTCATCAACCTACGGCCCGCGGGCCACATCCGGCCCGCGTAGGTGCCTAATGCGGCCCGCTCATTTCAACCAGAAACAGGGCGACATAACCCAGACGCTTCCACAGCGTTATTTCTTTGCCGTAATTTCTAACTGGTGAAAGTTGTCTTGAGACCTTATCACTGGCGCTAATGGGGTCTGGTATGTCAACCCCCACTACTTAGTCACAGGTTTTTTGAAAGACGCTTCAGGGAAATTGGGCTGTATGTTGCACAAGAAAAATGCGACACCATAAGCTTTTTTGACACAATTTTCATGATAAAATCATTAAACAGCGGAAGGTTGGTGACCACTGATTTAGAATAAAAAACATAAAATTGAGCAGAGGTAGAAATCTATACGCATTCCGTATGATTTAATAATTGCCATTAATAAATGAGCTACTAAACATTACACACAGAAATCCTACCAGTAAACCAATTTTGGCTGCAACCTAATTAGTTCGATCGTTAAAACGAGATACGCCTATATTCTCCTAACTATTTTCTAAACTAGGCCTTTAGCCCTCACTATCTATACTACCTTTTATCAAGTTCGTGTGTGCTTTTTTTTGTGTGTTTGGAGCCTCCCATTGCTGCGTTCTCAGTAAGCTATGGGTATTTTAGATACCATCGAATTCTTAATGTTGTGATTCCCTTGGGTACCTTGTAAGCCTGGTATCATGGATACCATCATATTTTATCTGCTTCTCTGCCGATGCGTATTTGGCCAGTTGGGTATCATATATACCACCATAGCCATATTTGTTTATCCCTGCACTGAAAAACGCCCAAAAGAACCCAATTAAACTCAACAACCACAACAAAATACCTACTATACGAGTCTCGAGCGACTCACCACCAATCATCCATCATCATCACCCATGCGAAGTATGCATATTCTGTACACAATCACCAACTACCACCCTTACATTCAAACCCTCCAAAGCCCTGTCGGGTTCTAACACCTCTCCTGACCCCAGTCTAGCCCAAGCAACGTCACTCAAAACCAAATTGTGCGCCTAGCGGCTTCCTTCGACTACTACTGTCGATTAAGTAACTCACTCCTGGATGAGCACAAAACTGCATTATTTATGAACTTTAATTGGGAAGAGAACCGCGAATTTTTGTTTGTTGTAGTGGAGGTGGTGTCATGAATGAGCGAACGTACCGAACGGGCTACTTGTGTTTGAAAGGGTTAGTCCTATCCAGTGCCTGCCCCGTTAGGAGGTTGCAATCCAATACAATGAAATCAGGACGTGTGATAGGGAACAAAGGGAGAAATTAAAAAATAAGCTATGCCGTTCAAAAATATCAATGAATCGGTGAAAAGGGTCACAGCGGTTACAATGCAACATTGGTTGCTCTGAAAACGGTTTATGAACAAAAATTGTTCAAGAAAAGCTAACGAGACATTCTCATTCACTATTGAATGAGATCCGCAAACAAAAAAAGTATCTAATAACCAATTAAAACACTCACGTCTATACGGATGTGATCTGGTAGAAGTTCTCTTCTTGTTTTTTTTTGGTAAAGCCGGGGACACTTCACCCACATTATGTCCGCTAATTTTGTCCCCGACGTCTCCGGCACTCTTCTTGCCCCCACTGGTGGACGGTCGACTCTGGTTGCTATCATCGTTGTCATCATCCAAGTGCATGAGTGCAGACCGAGGAGTTCGCTTGAGTCTACGTCCACTACCCCCACTACCGCTGTCGTCACCGCCATCCTCGTTATTGCTGCTGCCTGCGCCAGACGTCGAAGCAGGGGTGCGGTTGCCACTCGTTGAAGCACCCACGCTATCAGCGACGGCTGCTGTAGTCGAGCGACTCGAATCGTTATTGGTTGATGAATCGGCAGCAGTGTCATTTTTGGTCGTGTTTCTGTTAGATCTTGACGACGCTGATGCCGAATCAAAAACTGAGCCACTGCTGCCACCAGCAACACTTGACCTAGGGTCATCTGAATCAGGGGCTGGATTAGTACCAAATTTAGTGCCGCCAACATCGCCATACTTGCTACTCATACGTTTGGAAACATTTTTTCTTCGTCCTCTACTTCCACTTTGAGGGTTATTACCTGCAACAGCACTTTGACTTGACCGAGGTCCCAGAGACGGCACAACGCTTGTGTTGTCCAGTATACTGGAGTCTTCTTCGAAGGTGCTGATGTAAGCTCGTGCTGATGGCGGTGGGGGAGAATGACTCTCACCGTCACCTTCAGGTGTCGCGTTGCCGGACTTTGAGCTGCTGTCGTCACTGATCGCTTTCGAAAATTCTTCATCCCTGGCAATAGTTGATGGGTTAATTCACTGTCAAATCACATACCAGACGATATAATATAAAATACATACCTGAAATACAAATGAACCTAAAAAGTACATATTGATGATACAATGACTAATACGTTATTATCATTCGAAATCAATGATTTTTCATTAAATTTACCATTCGAATTTTATATTCAATATCACAGTTCATGATTTAAAGCGGAAAATACCTTCTGGGAGAATCAGTAATAGTTGAACATAGAGATTCAGGAGTAGATGGCAGTGAATTATGAGACTGATGAAGAGAAGAATGCTGTAGGCTGAGAGGGACATCAGGAGCCAATTTTCTGGAAGAATCAGAGCCCGCAAATTGACTGGAATCTGCTGATTGAGATTCAGGGATAGGACGCCTGAGGTTGTTAGCACTGCCACCAACACCTGTTTTGTACTTGGGAGCAACACTTAAGGGTAAACTTGCACGCCCACTACAGCATCCGGCCACGGAAATACCTCCAGTGTCTGCGGCATGTGTGTTTAATATTGAGGAGTCATTGCCCTGGTCGACTACGCAATTTTTAGCGAGGGCGTAAGAATTGTTATAGAGGGAGTTAGACTGGCTCGAGACCAACAACGATTCATCAGCTAATCTTTGATGAACCCTTTGATTAGGATAAGATTGCTCAGGCTCCATCGGCCATCTTGCAGCTACTGAAATCTGTTCAGAATTGGTTGAGAAAGGAGGCTGTCCAGAAGAAGGTTGGTAACAGCCTTGTCGAACGTAACTATGATTATTATTGCGAGCCCCGACCAGTGCAGCAGACGACATATATTCGGTAAGATGTCGATGCTGATGGCGCTTAGTGTATGAAGACCCTTGAACAACTGGCACGAGACCAGGATATTGCTGTGACTCAGCCATTGCCAACTCGGACTCATTCATGAGCTGGTCCTGATTAACAGGACTGCCTGGAGGGATGGTCTCATCGCATAAAAGTTCTCCATCACCAGTCTCGATCTCAGTAGCATCAGTATAATCGCAAGCATCGTTATGTGAGGAACTTCCTTCATCTAATTCTTTTTCAGAATCCAAAGCAATATCTCCAGTATCCTCTTGCCGATCTGGAGAAGGAAACAATTGAATTTTCTTTCGTGTAGATCTAACAGTGGGCCCTTCATTCAATCCTGAAGTTTCGCAATTGAAAGTTGTTCCTTCAACATCCGTAGTACAATCTTCTGTTTTTCTTTTACCAACAGGTTTTTTGCCAGTAGACTCCGTCTTTGGACTCTTGGAAGCAGAGCTTGAACTTTCTTCAACCTTTAATTTCTTACAAGGAGTCTTCATTTGCATATCAGGAGGATCTCCCACATCGGTGGGGTCTTTTTTCTTACCGCGACCAAAAACTTTTCGCTTTTTTTCCGAAGCCACAGGACTTTCACAATGATTTTTTTCGCTTAACAAATTCAGTGGTGACAGGTTATTGTGCTCCTGCCTAGCTTTTTGTACAACAGCTTCAATACTTTCTCCTACAGACAGCTGCATGAACGACGGAGTGACAAGGGCACTTACGGAATCACTCGTGTTGACAACACTTGAAGGAGGCTCATCAACAATTGCTTCAAACGTTTTTTCACTAATGACAGAAGAGTTAGCTGGCTCAGACGAAGTTGTATGAGTAATCTGAGGAGATCCAGAAATATTTGAAACGGAATTAGGGTCCGGAAAATGGGCATCTGCAATACCTCCACGAGGAGCCTTGCATGGGTCAGATATTTCTTCCATTTCTGGCTTGCTTGACGCAGGTTTTATTTCCTCTGTGGTCATTTCCTCGCCACCACCCGGCCGGCTGAGCAGATGCGGAAAGATCTGATGTTGTCTTTTCAAGAATGACACTTTGGGATCATCTTTGCAAGCATTTTTTACCGTGGAAGAAGGCTCTCCTAGAATTGGAGAATTAGAAAGATTTTCACTCTCCATCCCAGCAGTTACTGTAGATGTGGTAGTAAAAGCAGCATTTGACGAGTTATTATCCGCAGAAAGAGGGCCTTTACTGGTTGATGTAGCAAGCCCCTTGGCAAGAATCGTTTTGGCAAGAGCACGAGAGTGCTTGGGGGGCAAGACTTGAGCCATTATATGAGATCCGCTTGTAAGACGACGGTTTCCTGCATTGATGCCACCACCGACAACACGGCTGTTGTTCAGGTCAAAATTAGGCCTTGCAATACTTGTAACTTTACCCACTACCTCTCCTTGGGAAAGTTTACTAAGAGGGGATCCTGCGGCGTTTGAATCAAGTTTAACTACTTTAATATCTGTGGCATTGATGGGATGCAATGGTTTAGGGATAATGCCATCTTTTTTCTGCATTGGAATTTTTTTGAGAGCTCCGGCTGTTAAAATAGAACCCATTGGTAAACCACGAGTAGCGCCTAAAATGGGTAATGGGTCGCCTACTGATATGCTGCTACAGTGTTGGGGTCCAGAGGATGGAGAATTAATAGGAGGCTCGGATTTGATCGACTTGTTAGGTGTAACTTCCCCTGGATTGGAAGTACTGGAGTCCAACTCTTCCTTCTTGATTGGAGTTTTTGCAAAACGTTTAACGGGCGTATCTTTGCGCGTGTCTCGGTCCCATAACTTCTTGGGTGTGATTGTAGTAGACTCGCTGTCACTGTCGCCAACTTCCGATTCAGAATCTCTTTTGACTTTGGAACGTTTTTTCCCCTCAGTTTCAGTCTCATCCTGTGGCGAAGGCAGGCTGCCTCTGGAGCCACGCCCTTCTTTTCTTGTCCGCATCTCTCCAATTTCAAACGGCTCGGGCTCTTTAAATTCATAAATATCATCTTCAAAACAATCACTCTTGACCCCTGAACAGCGTTTAATTTTCTCTGGGGTTTTGTTATTAATGGCTTCAATTTTTTTAGCTGGACTGGCGGCCAGCAAGACATCCAAGGAAGTTTTAGCACTCGGTGAAGCCTCCAAAGATTTGACTTGATTCTGTTTTTTATCCATATTAATGCGCTGCAATCTCGGTCCTTCGTACGAATGAGCAGGGCTACCCACAATGCCAGGTTCTTCTTCCTTCTTAATCGGGCGATCAAGTCCCTTCATTTCCGATTCGATTGCCTTCAAGTCAATGTCTCGGCCACACGATTGAGTATACTCTTCGTCAGACTTGAGATCTGCATTCAACTTCTCTTCTTTAATTTCTTTCGTGTCTCCGTCACAGACAATCTTTTCTTTTACCATTTTAGGATTGGCTGAAGGAACTTTGGTAGCAATGTCAGTTTTTAGAATAGAATTGCTTGGTGCGGGAGTAACACGACTGTTGCTGCCGGTGGATTCGACAGAAGCACTGGAGCAAGAAATGCTCCGGGATGTTGGTGTGCTGTCCTCCGAGTCGGAGTTCTCAGAGTCAAAATCACCGTCTTCTGTATGAAGAAAATAAGATAATACATTGAATGAAATTCCCAAGGTTAAATAGCAGGCGGCAATTCCATTGCTTGCCCTAGACAAAATGCAAAAATAAAGCTTAAAAAATAACATTAAATAAAACAAGAGAGAGTACTTGAGAACGGTGGAAATTTAGTCTAACATAAGAAATACACCTGCTTCAAAGAAGACAAAACATTACTTATTTCCCTAACCGTCCTATATAGTATGCGAACGCGTTGAAAATAAACGAACCTACATAGTATTGTTCAACAACTAGCTAAAAAAAATCTAATTAACCCGAGAGGCGTTCTATCACTCAAAAACTGGCTAGAGAAAAGGAACCAACATACCTACATTCTATTAGCAATAAATTCGTTCAAAAAATAAAATTAACTAGCATTCTATAATTTATAAATTGGCTGAAAAATAAAGTGAAAACATACCAGCATTGTGGTTTGCAAGAAGCAAGCTTCTACGAGCACTGCGCCGTCTACCTTCCTCCCTGGGCCCTCCCCCCTTGTCCTCAGGGGGCAGTGATGACTGACGATCACCTCCAGCTTTAGAGCGCGTTCCTACTCCAGCAGCGCTCTTGGACGACCCGTCGGTGTCGTCATCTGCCATGCTGGAGCGACTCTCACTCGCTGGCGCATTGCTTTTGTTGGTCCTGGCTTTAATGCAGGCAGGA
Source organism: Hyalella sp. 3TK10 (assembly GCA_039513755.1). Lineage (NCBI taxonomy): Eukaryota > Metazoa > Arthropoda > Malacostraca > Amphipoda > Hyalellidae > Hyalella > Hyalella sp. 3TK10. Next base: position 11,421 of record JALHKN010815439.1, read on the forward strand.
GGAGTCGATGTCTTGGCTGGGCATGAGGGCTTGATGTTGCTGGGCAACTGTGCAAGAGGTGCAGAGGAGTTCATCTACAGAAAAATTAATCGCATTTAAAAACAATCAGCTTTTTAAAGCATGATAATTGATAAGAGCCTATTGCAGAATAATAACAATTAGGGAAAAAAGAGGTCGGTGGATTTTTGTCAAGAATCATAATGTAATTTTGAAGACAAATTTAAATCTCTGTTAAACCTGTAAGGAATAAAGATCTATTGAAATTACAAAGTTTTGGGTAGCGAGATAAAAATATAGGTACGACACTGCAATTAAAACATTTTCACACAGTGAACATCCAAATTTAAGTGTGCGTTTGGAGATCGTGAGATCAGAAAATCTGGATGCAACCAATAACGAGAACTTTGTGTAAACAAATTTTTGAAGGCCGCACATAATAAGAATTGCTACCTAATTTGTCGATTTATTAGTACCAGTGACTGAATAAGCAAGACGATTATGGATAATTGGCAAAAAATTTAAGAACAATGAATAAACATCACTCGGAGTGCGTAGCATTATTCAACACATTACGTACCCACCGATTCCTTTTTGGCTTTGTGGCTAGGTTAGACTTAACGTTCTTTCCTTGTATACATCATTAAGAGTGCATAGAATTATTCAACACTTTACTCACCAATTCTTTTTTGGCATTGGGAGGTAGGCTAGGCGTAACGTTCTTGAGTTTAGTGGCTGAAGAATTGGGAGCGACGTTGCTGATGGGATTATAGCTGGTGTTCTTAGCAATGCGGTTGCGTCTGATCCATTCATCGTAGCG
>JALHKN010815861.1:0-10998 GCA_039513755.1 Hyalella sp. 3TK10
CGCCAGCTCGCTGTTTTCAACTATTAAAAACATCTACACATAAAGAAGAGGTGTAGACTTTTAGTGTGCAAAGGAAATATTGATGAAAGGATGCCACACTACGTTGGAAGGATCACTGACAAAATAAACTCTGGGCCAATAGTGTGGCTTCTTCTGTCGAATATTTGTCAAAATCGAGTCGAGTTATGTAATGAAAAGATCGAATTAAAATTACTCTAGTAGGGGAAACAGAGATGCGAACAGAAAAAAAAAGAGACACGAGCAACATGACGGGAAACACGAGCAGAGATAAACGGAGACAAATAAAAAGGGCGAAGCAGACAAGATACACTGAGAAAACAGTGAGCGTACCGATGGGGTCAGTCGGCCCGGCGAAGTCAGGATAAGAGGGGGGAGGAGGTGGTGGAAGAGGCGGACGGTAGGGAGAAAGAGGAGGTCCCGAAGCGCCATTTCCCCCAGGGGGAAGAGAAGGATTGCCGGGAGGTGTAGGTGGAGGAGGCAATGCTAAAGGGTTGGTTTTTAGAGGATGTGATTGGAACGAGTAACTTTCGTACTGGGGAGGGTAAGGAACGTATTGCCCCCCTTGAGGATAGCCTTCAACGCATGGGGAGTAACTAGGACCTCGGTATGGTTTGTTATTGCCGTATGCAGGAGGAGGGTATCCTTGGTACGGGGGGTAAGGATACGGGGGTGAGGCATAGGACTCAGCGGAGGGATATGAAGGAAGTGGTGAGGAAGAGGTGGAGCGCGAGGACTTCGATGGAGGAGCACGAAGAGCGGGGGAAGAGTTGGGGGGAGAAGCAAAAGGAGGGGATGTGTACGGAGGAGACACGTTGGGAGTGGAGTAGATGGGAGCAGAGAACGGTGGGGAGGAGTATGGAGGGGAAGAAAATCCCGAAGATGAAAAAAGGGCATTTGAGGGGCAGCCTCCCGAAGACCCGGGTGCGGACACTGGTGCTTTGTAGGAGGAAGTTTCGCCGACGCCCGTGGGTATAGGGCCCGTCACGGGCTGGTAATCTGCACACAAGTGTCCTATACACTGCCACGGGGCTCTTAACACTGTTGTTTCATACACCACAAGAAACACTTAATACTGTGAGGGGCACATCACACCGCATTATGTCCTTAACCGGTACACTTGCTGGTGCTCCTAAGACTGTGCTCAGTTGTATACACCACAATAAAACACAACGCTGTGAGGGTCTTAATTGCGTGAAATACGTAGAGGCGCATGAGGTTCTTCCCATGCATTGAGTTATCAACACCATGTGTTGCTTTCCACATTGCATAAATTTAACCACAGTTCGACCAATTGAAACGTATGATGGTTAGTCATGGCAAGTGACATCACACAATCTCTTACCAGTTGAAGAATTTCGCGGATGAAAAGAAGTTTAAGGTCATACTACCCATCCAATGCAAAGATAACAAGAACCACCAAATCTGAGAGACCAAGTCAACGCTTGAACATTTATCAACATAGAATGAAGAATCTTTGAGCCCAAAAACCAGAGAAAATATTGCAAGAATACAAGAAACAACACGAAATGGTTACTAAAATTTTTCTCAATTAACAACATTGCGCATTACACCGATCATAAAGCTTTCAGTGCGGGAAAATGAGTCGTACTTTCATTTCTAATGCGAGGAGCAGCTGAATTAGAGAAAGGATGCGATGATTTTGTTTTCAGATTTTCACGTTCTACTACGCTGCCTATTAAATGTACTTATTGCACTCGTGTAATTAAATACAAATGAAGTAAAAGCGTGGAGTTGTTCATCAATAATTAAGTAATCGAACTAAGTGATAGTATTGAGCAGGGCTAAAAAAAACTCGCATATTTGTGTCTGGGAAAATGCAGACATCATGAAAATTAAAGATTGTAGCTATCAAACGGTTGAATTTCAGAGTAGATCTGCGTAATGGCACGCATTTTCACCCACATCGGAGTCTTAATTTCCACACAGTGAAGTTCCTAGCTAATTACGAAGTGATGGAATCAATTCAAGTCATAAGGTTACTCAGCAAGATCTCATTATCGCGTAAATCATATTTTATACCTTGAAGTAAAATGATGCAGTAAATCCTTAAGGCAACCACACACGACTCATAAAAAAGCGAGTAGCTGAATTTTAATCATTAATTTAATCAATTAATCAGATATAATGAAATGGAAGGCTTACCAGTGACGGCGGACACGGCAGGTGCGGTAAAGGCGGACTGATGTCGCTCGTTGTCCTCCGCCACAGCCGACGGCGACATGAGCTTGCCGGTGTCCGGCGAATGTGTGCCGGGCGGCGGTGGGGCAGGAGGGTAGTGGTACTGAGGGTGCTGCTGGAGGTGGGCATGGGCATTTAAAGGCATGTGGGCGTCATCGGAGGGTGGCATAAAGTTTGGTGCGTTAGCTGGTAACATGGGAGGTCTACCCGGAGGAGTTTGAAACTGTTGCTGGTGGCGCGCGTGATTCAGCTGTTGCTGTTGTTGCTGCTGTTGTTGCTGCTGTTGTTGCTGCTGCTGTTGTTGTTGTTGCATTTTGACTTGCGTTCGCATGTGTTGCTCATTCTGCATCAGTTGCTGCTGCTGTTGGTGATGTACAAACTGCTGTTGAGGCGTCAGACTATTGACGGCCGAAGAACACCCAGAAGCAGGAGAAGTCATGCGTCCTCCGTTCATCTGTTTAGAAGAGGCCAACATGGACTGTTGATGTTGGTGCATCATTTGTTGCTGCTGCTGCTGTTGTTGTTGCTGCTGTTGTTGTTGCTGCTGTTGTTGTTGTTGTTGTTGTTGGGGGTAATACTGCTGCATTGGTTGATGGTTATTGTGCATGTAATGCTGCTGCTGCTGTTGTTGGTGTGACATGGGTTGCTGATGTTGCTGCAGCTGTTTTTGAGAAGCCACTTGCTGCGACTGTTGTTGCTGTGGTTGAGTTCTGCCAGGCGTCGAGGCTCCGGCAGAAGGTGCAGGCAGTGGAGGAGGAGGATATGGAGGGGAGTGAGGCTGTAGGTATTGGTGCTGGGGAGATGAGGGTGAATATGGGGGACCTTGAGGCGGCTGAATGTGGTACCCAGGCTGTGGGGACGATGGACTGATGAGGGCGCTCAGGTGGTGGTGAGGATGATGCAACGAGTGAGCGTGTACGTGGTGGTGGTGGTGATGAAGGTGGTGAGTGGGGTAGTGGGGCACCAGGTGTGTGGACTGGAACTGAGTGTGGCGGGAAGTGGGTGCAGGAGGGGCAAGTGAGGCGGGCTGGTCCACGGTGGGCTGCATCCCCGAGAGAGCCCCCAGAGGGGAATAGCTGACCGGGGATTTGGACACCACAGACGAGCCTGGAGCGCTGCTGTACACCACGGGCTGCAAGTGTTCAGCGGCATGAGTCGCAATCATCAGAATTATAAACGTGATTAGCCTCCAGAATTATTTATATTGGACAGCTTGCAATTCTGAATATAGAAGCAATAGTGGGGATAATGGGTTAACACAATTTAATGATTAATGAATTCATATTAAAAGATAGTTTACCTTCCGACTTTCTTGTAATTCAAGTAGAAATTGTATTACGAAAATAAACTGCTTGGTCCTTTCATTCGCCTAAGAGTTAACCCTTCACCGCCCGGCGGATAAATTTGGTCCGCTTACTCCGAATAAAATCGTAACCGGAATTTTGAATTTAATCTAATAGTGAAGGGTCAAAATTTGAAGAAAAAAATCAACTCTAATTAACATTTTTTGATTACAGCTGACATTTTAAAAGTCATCAGAAAAAATTAAATCGTTGAAAGCAATCAGGAATGAAGTAGTGAGATCAGAGTGACAATTCAATGTTAGGTGTGATTAAAACTGTCACACATGAGCAACAAACCTCAATGGTGATAAAAACTTGAAAATAAAAAATCGCACAAATCAGGCCTAAGTGGAGGGTAACTGAGCTCCCTTACAAACAGGCGCTCTCCAGAGGCTAAGAAAAAGTTCAAAGAATTACAAATTAGCAGAAGTGAGATAGATATTGAAGAAGGCTACGTATGAAGTATAACAAAGTTATTAGTTTAAGATAATGAATCTTAGTTCACTCGCAACGGATACTAATAGAAGGAGTGACTGTTGCTACCAGGGACATTAATGCGTATCAAACAATTGAAGATAACTATTAATAGGCACCAACAACACTAATGATGAAAATTGGAACAGAGATTCAATTGATGTTTTTTGCACCTTAGAAAACGAAGAACAGAGGAATTTGCCTGGCATTGATAGCGATAACAACGCTTCTTTGAGCAAGAATCCGACAGGAATCCGTGTGTTAATAACGGGTGGACGCGGTATTAACAGACACCGTTAAACAATTAAGGGGAAAACCAATGACTGCATCGAGGTTATGGGGGGACGGACACAGCAACGACACGGAAGTCACGTAGTCAGTGGAGGTGAGGGAGGTATTTGAACGGCACGAGCTGACGTGAAACTAATATCGGGCATGATGGAGGGTTTTGAGGTTATAATATTTCTGGACGTAATATTGATAGCATATCGATTATACTGCGAATATAATTCTGGTATGAGGGCTTGATATAAATACTGTCATGCCCTTTAACAATTTCATACAAATACTGACACTTTTATGCTCATGCTGAAATTTATGTTCCACTTAAAAATAATGTNTGCCCTTTAACAATTTCATACAAATACTTGACACTTTTATGCTCATGCTGAAATTTATGTTCCACTTAAAAATAATGTTATTCCTACCTGAACTTTGAGGTAATTTGGGAGATTTGTTTTGACGGTTTAATAATTACCTGGACGTAATGGGTGGGTGGGATGAAAGCAGTGGGTGGAGCACCAGTCGAGTACGCCGTGCACTTGGTCGTGGTCTTGGACTTCCTCTCGACTTGCTGCACGACGGTGGTGGTCTTGCGGTCCCCTGAAGCGATGCAGTGCGGGGACGCCCCTGACTGGGGAGCAGTTGGAGGCAATGTGTCCGTCTGAGTCGTGATGTAAGTGATCGTCGACTCAACGATCATGCCTCCGTCTTCGGGACTTTTTGGAATGATCTCGTCGTGATTCAGCTCGGATCCGTCAGTGACGTTATCATCGTCATCGTCCCTGTCTGTGTCGTCGTGGGTAGTGCTTCGTTCACTGTGTCTCTTCACTTTCTTCTTGACAATGATCCGCTCCTCTACTTCTGTCTCCCGAGTCCCTTCGGCTTTCTTGAGCTTCTTCGTGGTCTCCTGCACGGTGATCACGCTGCTCCGCGAAGACTTCAAGCCTTTGCTTTTTGTTGACTTGTAAGAAATTTTTCTTTTGATGTTGAGGTTCGTGAATTCGCTTTCGGCAGACGAGCTTGCAGCATGCAAAGGAGTTCGCTTGCGAGACTCAACGCAATAACTTGCAGCCATGATGGCAGAGGCATTCAAACTCGCCATTCTTTTTGTCACGACCATGTCACGGATGTCCATCTGCACATCGAGCTCTCCTCTGCGTTTCTTGCGGACGGTTTTCATCTTCGCTGCGGAGTTATCCTTCTTCCGTTTGCCAGGCTGGAGGCAACGGATGTGTATGGTGTCATCGTCGTCGCTATCGTCCTCGTCTGAATCGTCGTCTGTGTGACGCTTGGCGATAGTCGACTCGGTCCTGAGCACAAGACTCATCTCCTGCCTCTTCGGCTCGTGTCGGAGAGAGTGAAACGGCATTCTTGCGTCCTCGTTCATGCAGTGCATCACGGCACGCGCGTTCAGACTCGCCATGCGCGCCGTGCGACGCAAAGGCGATGGTGACGAATCTGACGAAGGCTTTACTGAACGCGAGACTCTGATTTTGCTCTTCTTAGCCAACGAACGTCCTTTTTTTTTCTTACCTTCAAAGCCTTCTCCATCACTTTCGCTCTCCTTGCTACTCTCTTCGTCTTCAGAAGCAAAAGTGACAGCTTTGCTAGGGCTCACTTTTTTAAAAGTTTTATGAGAAAACTTCCTTTTATTCGGCCCAGTCGTCCTCTTCAAGACAGCGGTAGTATTCTTCAAGCGATCTTGTTTCTTCGCATAATTTACATCATCTTCAGACTCCTCATCATCAGCGCATGAGTCTTCCTTCATTACTTTCTCAGGTGCAGGAGTTTCCTGTTTCTTAGTCGCAATGGCCTTAGGAGAAGACGTCTTAATAGGTGAACCAGTGCTCTCTACTTCCGACGTCACATCATCTTGCTCCATTTTGACGCGAATCAAGACGCTTTCAATGGCGCTGCGAACGTTGGTGTTGCAATCTTCATCTTTTGGTTTCTTAGGCGAAGTCTTCTTGACACTCGAGGACTTGAGTTCAAAGAATGTCTCCCAGCCCGAGTCTCCTTCAGTAGATTCCATCTTGATGATTTTGGTTGTTTTATTCGAGGCTGATTTGTTCTTCTCAAGCTTGAGGGCTTGACGAGCTGTGCTGTAGTCCTCGAACTCTGATGAACCATCGTCAGTGTTGTACACGTAATGGTCAACTTCAGCGCAAACCAAAGCAGCAAGTCGCTTCACTTTGATATCACGAGACTTAATTTCTGCATCATCATTCAACTCAGACTTGGACTTCGCTTTGGATCCTTTAACCTCTTTGAAAACCTTCACAATAGCAGTACCTTCAATACCTTCTTCATCAATTTTATTTTTTACTTTGTTCTTGCTCCCTTTCGGACGGCCTCTCTTCTTAGCTACGTTTTCGGGAACACCAAGTGACAACTTCTTTTTACTTTTCTTCATGGAGGGAGACTCGGCCCTAAACAAAGTTTCCTCTAATTTTGCCGGAGTGTTCGCTTTAAGAGGCAAATTATTCGTTTCCTTATCTTCTTCATCAGTGACAACAGCAGTTCCGCAGTCAAGCATGAGAGCCTTGCGCTTTTTAGGCGGTAAATTTTTATACATAGTCAAATTCGGTAAATCTTTTAATTTTTTCTCCGAAATCTTCCCGTCTTTCTTCGTTTTGTTCTTAGTAGACGCGGTCTTTGGTTTCACTTTCAATTTCTTGGCAGGGGAAGTCATGTCATTCTTTGAGACCTTACCCTTGGCACCACNGGCTGCCGGGTTTACTCTTCATTGCCGGGCTCTGCAAGGCGCTCGACGGACTTCGACTTTTGTCCTCTGCTACGGAGTCGCTCTTCTTGGACTTGGACGAACCCTGTGGAGGCGAGGGACTGAGCTTTTTGGAGGGCTTCTCTGTCGTCTTGGGGGACTTCTGGAGCAGGGGGAAACTCTAGTTAATATAAGAAATAAGTTCTTTCTAACTCATAGATATAAATAAACACTAATTAATTCCAACTTTAATTTTATTAATTCATTCAACCCAAATGCAAGATCGCAAGATTATAATCTCTTCATATGCTACATTGCTTTGCTATATCTGAAGTCTTTTAAAGCAATGCCTCTCACGTTATACTCGACTAATTTACTTGTATCTTGGCCACAATAACTAGTTTTAGCAGCTTTGTTCCAATGCTTCCTCCTTCTAGATCCGCTAGTGTACAGTGAGTTCGAGTAAACGCTTTTTACATCTGTTTTGATAGAAAACCTTAGGTATTATATGGTCTATTACCTTGGTCATTTTGACGGGCTTTTTCGTGTCTTTGCCCTTCAGGTTCTTAGTGGCGGGCTTGGCCCGAGGCTTGCTCTTGGGAGGCGCGACGCTCTTCTTGAGGGGGTCCTGAGACGACCCCTGGGCGCCCTTGCAGCTCACCTTCATGACGAGCTTAGCATCGTTTGTCTGGAACAAAAATGGAACATGTCAAACATTCGGACATTAAAATCTTTATTAATAATAGATTCTTAAATGCGCAGATTGAACTAAAAATATTAATAACCAGCCAATAAAAACATAATCTCATTGTTCTACAAATCAAGATTCAACACTTATTCACTCGGTGACGTTTAGGCCTCGACGAGTAGTACTTTGCTTGTGTACTTTTAAGACGTTGCAAACTTCAGCTCAGGGCCAATTATTAACCTAAAAGAATCGCAGGAAACGATTCGTACATTACTACTACGGAATACAGCTTTATCAAATAATCCAACTCATTTAGTGTGCATATATACCTATGATACGTCAATACAATTCTCTTCCGATCAGTCACATCTAAATGCACTTTGAAAATTGTAAGAAAAATTTATGCTGTGGTAAAGTGCATGTCTTCTGAACTCTCCATTCATCCATTCAGCTACACAAGATGGCATATTGAGCATAAAACTGCTTCATGTGAGCACCAGCCCATGATTGTAACAGTTTTTCCTCGAGTGCATCATGAAGCACTACGTATAACCCTTAAATTCTCCTGTGGGTCACATTCATTCTCATATTCACAATGCCTTTCATACTAGTATTGTTAAATTAAGAGGAGCATTACAGAAACAACGTCAATATTTACAGACACAACCACACGTCATGCTGTGTGTCCTTCAACCACACAGTCGCCAGCGCATGTCAAGCATTGGAGAGAAAGCGACAGAAACGCACAACTCGTCGGTCGGTCGGACGGACTTTGACACAAATTCTCGCCATTCTATCAATTTTATGACTTCAGTAAGCTGGAGATGGCAGCCCCTCGCAATTTGGCATAATCCTTGCAATTCTCTGCCGCGTATAGCGATACATTCATCTACTGCATGAGGTGGTGCGAGTCTAGGGAGAGCACAAACTGCACCGGGCAGATCGAAGTGCTATTTTTAAACTGTATCGAATTACCAACATAACAACTCGGGCGGTTATGTGCAGTGGCATAGAAAGTACGGGTATACCTGATAACTGGCGAAATACTAAAGAGTCATTTGTAAAAACAATTGCAATGCATGGCAACTATACAGGTGAACTTACTACGGGTAGCGATAAATTAAAGTCGCGTAAGTTGATCGATAAATTAAATGCATGTGAATAGAAACAAGAATCGTTATCCGTACTTCAATGCTTAGTGGAAACAAAAATACGAGCGTCAGATAATCACGTTTGGTAGAGGCCGACAACGATTTTCAAGTGATAACTTCCGAGTGGAATCGCTGTAAAACATGAAAAACATCCTTTCTGTTTCGCTAAATCTCAAACAATGCGATTTAACATGGGAAGTATTTCTGGTACAATAGAATCGGTTTTTTCGGAGATGCACTGTATAAATCGTCATCGAGATAAAATCAGTTAGGATCATTTGTTTGATCGGTTAAAATTATCGTGACCGAGATAGCAAGCAGCATAAAAACATCACACAATAGATCTTTCACACACATTTTTGATCGTTTCGCAAAATGCATTTTTAAATATCCACGGACTAAGATCGTAATAAGTTCTCATGAAAATGCAACTAATGCAAAAGCTTCGACGTGTGAAGGAAAAATATCGCAGTTTTAGACCCAAACTCGACTTGCAAACACTGCAGGAGACAAAAAATCGATAACCAGGTCAAGCTCGCGGCACAAAAACGACAAATGAACTGAATTTATCTGCAAGAAATGCTACCATCACGCATGAACTGGTGGCACTGCCAGGACGCAAATGTTTTCAGTATATTTTCATTCGCATGAAGCCGGTAAAATGTGGAAATATTTAAAACGAAGAAAAGGCTTGGACAATTCAACTCTTACAATATTGATTGATTATTATAAACGTTTTCTTGAATATTTAAAATTTTACAAACATTCTCCATGTGTAGGCAGGCATTAACCAAACTGACTCATTCAAATAAAATGTAGAGGATAGAAACACAATTTTTTAGTCGAATTCATCTGCACCTTTCAAATCGTTAAATATGGCAGAGGAAAAGTTTGAAAATGGCTCACTAGCACAAATAAGAATTGTTCCACTATAATTGTTCCCCGCATCATGTCCGGAACCAGAGTTATTGATCATGAATCATTTCTTAACTAACGGAGCACAACAGAAAATGTTGACAGGTTACAGCAGATCGACAAGTCCATCTTTTCGCACGTCAAATGTTCGCGCGTATTAAGGCTAAATAACGCAGTATTCGTGGTACGTGCGCACGCATTTGTTCGCAAGAAACTTCCTAGGTGACCTCGAATGCAAAGCTTATTCGACTGTAACCAATTAACAGAAGCACATTAGGAGCACACATAATTCAGGTCACGAGAGCAGTCAGTGTGCACACAGATCGCCACACACACAAAGTCACACCTACACAACGCTTCACACACATACAAGCAATCTCTCACCAAACAGCGTATGGCAACGTCGAACGTGAATGTTTGCTCTATAACTTTTTTCAACAAAAAAACGGTCCGTATAATATATATACGAAAGAATTTAGACCGAAAAGGGGTCAATATTTCCCTGGGCACGCATCGTACACACCATTATGCATAAAATGTTAATTTATTTGCGCACAGTATCAACTATTGTTCATGCAATCTAGAAGTCTCTTAGGCTTCAATGCAAATCCTAGAAATCTAAAGCTGGCTCCCTCCAAGACACATCGCATTAATAGTTATTTTCGTTTCATAATGAACATGATTTTTGCACCGAAACTCTTCACACTATCAAACTTTAAAAACAACTTCCAGTCCAAACGGTCGATACTGGAACCATCTTCAGCTTGCTTACCGCGATTCTCTAGCACTCGAGCGATTCTGCGACGTTCTGGCTTTTTAGTGTCAGGAAAAATACTGAACCGGATCGCGTTCATCATATGGCCTGCTATATGAAAACTTTGGCGTATTTGATCACTTACCAAATTATTTATTATTCCATTTGTAACGTTTGTGATAGTTCCATTGTCGTTTACTTGAAATTCACTCAATGGAGCATTTAAACGAAAAGATAATTCATGCACTTGGCAGCATATTTAATTTATTTAACTGTTTTATACGCTCAACATGATCTCAACACAGGACCGTATAACAATTTATCAAATAACAACTTCAAGATTAAACTTGGTTGGTCGTAAATTGTTCATTTCCAAACGCATAAATAATTCTTAAAAATATTGGGTGAGGAATAAAATTTGAGCAGGTATAGGGCAGCAGCAGCAGACA
>JALHKN010822241.1:0-10650 GCA_039513755.1 Hyalella sp. 3TK10
TGCGTTACTTCCGGTACCAGATCGATGAAATTCGGCCGCCAGGTGAGGTCTGGTCTAGTTCGGTCGTATGTAGAGTCAATTTTTTTTATTTCTCGTGTGTGAAGTTTTTAATAAGAAAATGTATCGAAAAAGTGATTTTGATTAGGGCAGCTTTAACTAAAAATACTGGAGCCCCGCCTGAGACAGGGCCGCTTTTTCAATGAGCTTAGAAGCGAAACTTTTTTAATCAACCAGATTGGCCCAATTAAAAATATTTCCTGTAACCAAAAAGCTAAAAGTAGGAGCGTTTTGGGGGAGAGTAGCCGTAAGTGTTTTACAGTAAACCTTTTAGCGTCAATCATTTTATATTTGAAGAAGAAATGTTTCTTTTTCCATCGAGGTCTGTCTCCGGTACAGAAAGTTGAAACAACTGGACAGCAAAATGCACGGGGCTTATCTTTATATGAAGTCGAGGCATGCAGTTTCCGTAATCACAATCGAAGTTCATTTGACGACTGATTTTCAACTGGGTTGAAAAGGATAATTTTTCATGTTGTTTCACGAATGCACTAGAATGAATTATGGTTTAATCACTTCATTATGGTGTCACTTTTGTTTAATTCAACAGCGTGAATGTAGAATCACGTGCGTAAATTTAGACAAGTCCTCGTCGTACTCTAATGCTTTCCAAAGTCTGCCATTTTTGCCGGGACTTCATAAGAAGTTATCGCTCAAGCGCGTCTTGTGAAAGGGAGAGCGGGGAGGCGAGAGAAATTCGACACCAGCAGCGGTCAACGTTCCATCCGCGGATGCGGAAATTTTCACAGAAAGAGTCGTGTTGAGTGAAATTAGTAATCGACTTAATGCGAAAAAATAATAAGGAAATACTACAAAATTTGCATTGTATGAAACATTGGAAATTTTTTAAGAAATTCATCTTGAATGATATGAAAAGAGAGACAAATATAATGAGTGATGAAGATGTCTCTTTCAATAGCAGTACATAATTTGTATTGTAAATAATGTAATTAATATGTTTTGGAAGAATATTCATTGACAAGACATTAAACGGGTATTGAATGAAAAGAGAGCATGGCAGTAGTGCAAGATTTTATTAGTGATAGAGGCAAGTGAGTTATATGAATAGTACATAATTATTAGGCTAGGTTATGTTCAAAAAGTTATTGGTAAGTTGATTATTCTTCAAGCCGTCACAGTTATTGCTTGTTATAGTTATAGTATTTTTTGTCGTCCCAGTAATCACTAGTTATTGGTGATGTGTTTGTGGTTTCTGCCGTCATTAGAATCACTTGTTATTTCTCACGTATTTGTCATTTACCACAAAATAACAAATGTATATTTACTTTACGTGTTGCTTTTGCCATGATAATTACCTCTTAACATTGTACGCTATTCTATGGGCCATCTTAATGAACAATGGGTTTTGCCATAATAATTATTACTTCATGCATCAACGTTCTTTGCTATAAGATTATTTGTATTCAAGTTTGACGGCAATGTCGCCCACAGGCCAGCGGCGGTGCCGGCAGACGCGTGCTGGTCGTGGTGTCCCTCGCGGGCGTCAAGGTCTGCGACGCACACGGCAAGGTGGGCGCCTTCATCTCCAAGTTTATCTGCTGGTTATTCATATTATTTTATTCCTTGCTTAACTTAATTTATTTCTTCATTTGTTATGACTGAGTATTTTTTGGTTATTGGTAATAAATATTATTTATAGGTAATTCTTCATGAACGCTTTTTCAGTCTCTGTCTTCTTCAAAATTAACGAGTTCTCTTTTAATCAGGCGGGAGTGTATATTTTAGTACAAATAAACGAGTAATCACATTACTTAATTAATAAGACGTTTCGGTCTATACTATTAGTTGGGTATCATGTCAACAATATTTCCTTTTCCAAAACAAGGAGTCAAAAGTGTTCATGCTTGATTCGACATACAAATTCCAATTCGTAAAATTCATGAATTGAGCAAAACAATAGGGCCTCTTTCATAACAAATGCCTTTTCAATGCAGCGCTCGCTTCTCTTCTTCAGGTGCATTCCTATGATACAAGTATATCAGTGTATAAAATATTTAATGAATTGTCAGAACCTTTCAAAAACCATTGCTCAACATTTGTTTTGAATTAACAATGAAGAGGTTTTATTTTTAACCAGTATTAGTTTGAATATGATATTGTGTTTATTTTAGTGTCATACAGTTTTTACCGCCTGCCAAGCTCATGAGCTTATATGTGAGCTTATGAGTCTCCGACCCTTGAGCCGGATTCTCAAAAGTTCCCACGATGGTCGTAAGTTTGAGTCATACGCCTGCGATTGTCAAGATTGGTTTGTAAATCATTTAGTACTCGACTGGTTGGCTTCTCTTCACTTATGAAGAGTTACCCCTAATTAGAAATCTAACATCTCAGAAAACTTGTTTTGATGGAGAACTACGATATTTTCTTCTTATATCTCTCTACCCAGAATGCTTTACATTGGACTTTAACTGCTGAATTTCTTATGCACCAAAATAAAATCTCATGCAATTGGTAAATTATACTGTTGGGAACCTTTTTGATTATATAAATGAATATGCCACAATCCATTGAGACCATCAACAATGGACAGATTTCAAAGTCAAATCGGGAATTTAACTAGGTAGCACAAACTAGCCAAGCTCACTCCGAGTGTCAGTTTATTTATAGTTTTGAGCGATGTTTATCGTATTTTTCAACCAAAGTTACTGAGATATTTCTAGTCATTTTTTATCAATAACAGTCTTATATATTTGACTTATATTTGTTTGCCTCAGAATCTTTACTTTTTATATGAAAGAATATGCGTTTTCAAAACAAAAATTGTACCAGAATTTTGATATGTTCGCACGGCAGTTGCAGTTGCATTCCTCAGTTCGGAATGTTACGTATTAATCAGAATATATCGCAAAAAGTACTCATGTATGCATTTTTTCGCGGATGAATACTACATTCGAGATTTGATGGGTAACCAACTAATTTCACCTAACTCGAATTCCATCGTTCATGCTTTGCTTTGAAATCCTGATGTTTCAATCTCTGATGAAGGCCAGGTACTTTAAATTATTTTTGCAAACACTGTTGATTGTTGAATTTAAGAATTCCGAGAGTTCTTTCACAATAACAGAAGTGGTTCTTATATTCATATCATGAATTTGTTTTAGCTCGTATATATTACTGTTGTGTTGCACTTTTAACGTAATATCATTGAACCGAATGTAGGGTTATCAAACTTCTAAATAAAACCACTAAGGCTTTATCTGTACTGTTTTTATAATTAGAAAATAAGCATAGATCTAGTGTTCTGTCCGTTACCTATCTCAGTAATCGTAAATACTATTTGAAATTTATGAGTAGATAATGTTCTGTATTTGTCGTTATAATTTTAACAACTTTTTCATTGTCTCCAAGTTCTTGGTGGAAATGAGAAATGTTTGTTAAGATTCTTTACGTTTTCTTATATACTCTCAGTCAATAATTGAAATCCTCAATGACTCTCATTGAGGTATTGAGAAGCAATTTCACTTTAATTGTTCGTCGATTTATAAAATAATTTTCTTCAAATTGAAATATTTATTAAGACTTGCTCTAATTAGTGAAAAGTTGAAAACTATCGTCGAATGGCCTGATTCCAAATATTTTGCGTTTACAAAGGTTAAACAATTGGCCATGGTTCAAATAAAATTGATGCAGTATCTAAGACAGAGTGCACGATTTGATTAAAAATAATCGGATATCCCCGCCAATTTCCAAATCTTTTTCAGAAAGGAGGGATTTTTATGTTCATATTGTTTTATCTCATTTCATCGCATAATTTCTTGATAAGACTAGCGTCCTCTTGTTAGTTACTCATCGTTGGTAAAATTATAAGCTATGAATTTAGGAAGATAATATCAGAACATCCAAACGAATCTCTCCAATTTTTTTATTTTTCGCTTGCAGCAAATCCACTTAATTACAAATGGAACGTTGAAGTTAGTTATCACCAACTTATCGGCGATCTGCATGTAAACTCTAAACGCAAATTTTACTTCCTCACTTTTATCTCCGAAGAGTTTGTTTCAGGGCGCATTCCGAACTTTTTCCTTGTGTGTGGGCAATTACCTAATAGTTCACGTGTTGCTGACTGCCGCTATCACGTAAACATTAACTGGTAATTCAGCCAGTATTTGCAATTTACATTGGCTATAAGTTGAGCCAACCGATGATCTTAAGTAATCGGTATAGAGGGAGGGTTTTTAAATGCTATACACTGCGAACATGAATCTGAAAACTGCCAAAGTGTTGCAGTATTGGTCAAGAGCACATCCCATTAGGATAGTTTTTGATAAATAAATAAATTTCGTAGTTACAAAGTTGAATTTAATTATGATATAATTTTTTCAAATTGTATTTGGTAGCTGAAACTGGATAAATTGCTCAAATCAACACAAACATTTGTAAGTAAAAGTTCGTAATTCGAAAGCTGTAGGAACGGGAAGCGTTCTTTAAAAACCCTGAGAACTTTTTACCTAGCTTTTTATTGCACGCAATGTCCCTTGACCGGGGCACATAATTCTATTGAAGGAAATATGTGATGGATAACTTCAAGAATGTATCCCGGATACCAACAAAATATGCATTAGTATCACTGATCTGAATCGAAATTTCAGCATTCATTCGCTTGAATTAACTCGGCCAATTGCGTTGATGACATCACGATTTTGGATTATTATTTTGACGCGAATCATTGTATTTAGTTAAAGTTATATGTATGAGAAATTTTTTAAATTTTTATTGTTTCTTCGGCGTTAATTCAAATCTTTTGAATGAGAACCAAACAGGCACCATACCAGTGTCGATAGGTTGCCACGAGTGACGTCATTGCAACTACTTCCTCATCTCTGAGAGTACTTCCCTGTCTCTGAATGTTTATAAGTAGTGTGCACGAGTGGTGCGATTATGAGTCATATTAGTGCTGAATATTTCTAAGTGGGACAACGTTGAGCCATCGAATTCATTATAGGTTCCAATAATGTTGGAACAGGCTAATTGTGACTACTTCCTTATACCTGTACATCACAAGTGTACTCCACGAGTGACGTCGTTGTGAGTGCTATTATTACTGAAATTTGCAGGGTAGAATTACTAATTTCGTGTATTTATGTTCACTAAAACATTCAATTCCCAAAAGTGAAAAACTCGTTTTACTTTGATTATGAATGATGATGATTCGGAACGATGGAAATAAAATAAAAATTATGAATTCGCTTCTTTTAATTATTTAGTATTCAGCACAGCTTCTCGTGTCTTCAAAAGCAACAGCCTAAAGTTACTAATTTCTGTCTGTGTAATTGATGTATGAATAGTGTTGCAAAAATTAATGGTTGTTTTTGCTTACGTTGCGCAGCGCGTGTTGATGGCTCACGCCCTACGTCGCATCAGCTACGCCACGTGTGACCCCCAGCGCCAGTGCTTCTCCTTCCTCGCACGAGCTCCTCGTGACGGCCTCGCCACTCAGTCCTGCCACTCCTTCCTCACTGCCACTCCACAACAGGTTAGTCCTGCCACTCCTTCCTCACTGCCACTCCACAACAGGTCAGTCCTGCCACTCCTTCCTCACTGCCACTCCACAGCAGGTCGTTCATGTCACTTGTTCCGTTCTACCACTCCAGAGCAGGTGAGTGACGGTCATGCCACTCCTTCCGTTCTGCACCGCAAAGTAAATTATTGTTGGTAACATCACTTGCTCTGCACTGCCACTCGTCAGCGGCGAGTGTTAGCTTTCCATTCAATTCCTCCGGAGTAGGTTTAATCTAAAGTATCTAAATGCCTCTAATTTACGATTTCATTCCTCTCTTTCGAAAGAGTAAGTGGCATCCAAAATTACAAATTTCACTCATGAGTTAGAAAAAGTGAAAATGTATCGAATTAATTTTTGTTGGTGTCATATTGACGATACGCTGATTACCGCCACTACTTGGCACTAATAAGTGTACATTTTGAGTCGGTATTTATCATCACGCATAGATGCTTCTTGCGGTGTCTACTCTAAGAGATAAGCTTATCGGTCACGAACATAGATTTTAACTTCACATTATTGTTTAATTCAAGAGGTTATAAATCTTGTTCGGAAACGTTTGTCCAGAACTAGTTGAGATTGGTGACACCTTCTGCACTAGATCTGTATTTTCATCCCTCATCGCCTTTGTTGTCAAGCACTGTTCTCAAGCACTTGAAAACCGTAAAAATAGTCATGAGTATAACTCCTCGATACTGCATACATATTCAATGCATGCATATTCAACCACCATGATGCATACCAACGATGGAGAAGGGCACTTTGTGAAGAGGCTTTGCTTTTTGATATCTGATTCGTGCATCAAATCCTCTTAGCTGTTTGTCGGAGAAGGATTGGTAGGATGTTTTCTTCATGGCAATAAAAACTGATTTGCCGCCTCCAGAAGCCCTGCATAGAAATTAGACTCTCAGCAGACGCAGGCTCGTTATCCCAGAGACTTATTGGACTTACTTTCTATGGCTGTGTTCTAAAGTCCCTGCACCTGAGGCCTATGGATGGATGGTAAATTAACTAACAGCATTGCGAGTCTCTTTCCTTTAGGTCTGTGGATTAACGGCGAAGTAAATAGCCCGCTGATCTGTACTTGAGATGTAAGAGCGAGATAAATTAGGTAGGGACCGCACTCAAATTTAAAGTGTGATTTCATGCCTCATCGTCTCTTGTGTCGGACGGTAACGCCGATTTATGGAGTGCCTACTTACCTCAGTTCATAAAGCAGTTGTTGACGGCAGATCCTTATTGAGATTCTCTCTTTTCTCCTCGTATTTTAATTCATTTGCTGCGGCTCTTCAGCAAGCCCATCAATTCTGCAACCGGTTTATTATTTTGGTTAGGTCTGCGAGCAGGTACGAGATTTTGTTGCGTTACGGCGAGATACGCTCGCTGCTTGTCCGGAATCTGTCAAGGTATTCATGACAAAATAACATGGGTAACTTTTTAAATAATGTGCTTTCAGAATTCATGCCGTTAATGTGTTCGTGACTTATAAATGTGGATACATGCTATTCAAGTTGCTGGTTACGTTGTATTTTAATCTTGAGAGTTTCTTTTTTCCCGTCGTGACTATTGCTCGTACACGTGCCAGTTTGATAATGGGGCTTCAACCTGTAATCCTTCACTGCCTTAACTCCTGCGACGCTTCTCGACCCCGACTTACCCGAAAGTAAATCCGTGTCGTGATTGTCTCAACACATTTCCATTTCAGGCACGAATTGTTGGCCGATGCTCGGTCGTCTGAGCGCGATTAACGAGGTGCAAATTTATCCGCGCTCTATGATGCGCACTAAGCCTGGGCAGAGAGAGGGACAGAGGGGGCGAAAGGCCAGCGAGTTTGAGTGCGATAGCGACGACAAATACCCACTTGCTAAGGTCTATTTATTACCAGGCCTTTTGACGCACGCAATTCTTCTCGTCTAACGAACCAGATTTACGACGAAATTAAGCTATGCTGCTGTTGCTGAGCCGCGGCTTAACAGTGCTACACTGCTGGACCTGCACACCTTATTATGTGGACCAGGAATTTTCTTCAGCTACCAACATAAATATCACCGGTACTATTCGCTCGTACCTCATCTGTGAAGCGGGTGAAATATTAAAAGGTCTTTCACGAGTACCTTGTCTCCCCGCCTGCAAGCTATCTGGTCTGGAGAAAATTCGAGCCTGTTTCTATAATGTTTCCGTATTTTCTACTTAGTTTGTGGTGTGGAGTCGATCAAAATGGCCGATTTTTTTTTAAATGCTCAAGTTTTTTCTTCAAAGTTTCGATCTCATTCTTCTCTCTGTTTGATTCAATATCTGGGTTTAGAATTGAACTGGTATAAGGCAATCATTACAATGTAAGGTGCCTAGTTCTAGTCTTCCAATCCTAATATTAAAATTTGTATTATCATACCCACTGATTACTTCTTATAGTCTGACCGAAAAGACTTCGTCCTCCACGGATGACAGCTTGTACAATTACCAGTATATTTGTTCTTATTCCCGCTTCAGGGAACAAAATACCCGTTTTTCAGATCTTGAACAGTCACAGATTTGTATACACAGTCTTGTTTTACGGGTTATGACGGGCTAATTTTTAGTTCTAGTATTTATTATTCCACAATTTTATTGAATGACCCTGCTAAAACTTACACATACGGTCTGGCACAAGGACGCATTTGCATTGTTATTATGTCAGAATAGATCTGGATAAGAAAACGATTTACGATTAACTCTATTTTACCCACACGAGCTCCTCATTTGCTTTGGCTAATAACTCGTGATTATTGCAGACTATCTCCATTCAAGCAATTCAATAATGAATTCAAAATTCCCTCTCAACCTCTCACATTCGTCGGTCTTTTCATCACGACATTGCGACCTCGCCAGACTCTCGTTTTTAGTATAATGCAAATGTTTTTCAAAATATTTAGAAACATTAATTTAAATTTATTTAAGATGAAGAGATTATTGATTCATTGTATCATGGTAATAATCCTTAACACAACTGGTGTTTTATTACTGCGCGTGTTCCTGCGCGTGTTCATTGTATCATGGTTTAATCCTTAACACAACTGGTGTTTTATTACTGCGCGTGTCCCTCCTATAACCCTCTTGCGAGCGAAGTATTCTCGATGAAATTTTTGAGTTTGCTTCTCTCAATTTCTCAAGACTGCTTGTCAATAAAAAGCCTTCTGGAGAAAGTTAAAAAATATTAACATTTTTGGAAGTGCATCGAATTTAAGTTGACGGAGATTTATTTTGAAGGAACTAAGGCTTGTGATGAAGTTCCGCTTGTTCATTTTAATGAGCTAAACTTGGTTGGGGCCGAGTTTTCGCTCGTTTGCATGAGCATATCTGAAGTTTTCGAGTTCCTTTTCGACGCATTTTTTCGACGATAAGCCGTAAGTCATCGCTTAAACAAACAGACACCCAGTAATTTATTTTTTCTGAGGCATTTTAATATGATACCCAATTATAGGCGAGACCCTCGTCTGAACAGCGCCAAGCGATGCGTTCGATGCTTAACTAAAATAATACATTTAGTCTTCCTTGCAAGGCCTTCTAAACTCACCTTCAGGGATTTGTGCATCGAAAATTAGTTCCTTTATTATTTCTGTTCAATTAACCAGAATCTTGAGTGGATTTTGCTTCAACAAATCGTGTTTAGGAGTTTATGAAAGTATGCGTGGGTCCTGCGAGCCATGCCTTCCAATAATGGCTGGCTCTGCTTAAACAAACACAAACTCTATAATTTAGTCGCCTCGGCTTTCGCATCGCCGGCCGCCTTAGCTTTGTGTGGCTCGACTTTTTTACTGATGCTCAACATCTTACCAGAGATTCTTTTATTTCCTTAGAGTTTATAGCGAAGCTCCTCACAACCTCTAATTTTCTAGTTTTTACGACTTACTGATGAATCTTATTTCAAGGAGCCTCCTGTGATATTTGAAAGGTATTTTGTACGTCAATAAGGTTCCTCTGTATAGCTGGTTATATAACTGAGTGTACGTGTTGCTTCTCAACTTTTCATGCCAACCTGTTCTTTCTCGCTCGACGTGCATCTGTCATGTCTCAAATTTATGTTAAAACTTCCATCCAAATCTTTTAAAACTTCCATCACTATTAACGTTTTCTAACTCCCTCTCCTAGCTATATGTTCGTACTCTTGAAGAAACTTGAGGTTGATGCAACTAGCAAGAAAGTCTCATATTAGTTACATGCATTATTGAGTAAATCCCTCGTACACAGTACGCGTGTATATGTTCATTTAGACGTTCGTACCCTAAGAGATACTTGAAATAGATGCAGTTGTTTCGACAAGGCTTGTAATATTTTTAGGTAAGTAGTTTATCCCTCATGTGTGTTTAAAAATACGAGTAAATTTGTTCGCTCCACTGACACTTACTTTAAACTTGGCCTGGAGTCCAGCAACTGTTGGACAAATGTGCTAGAAAATATATGTAAATTGTAACAAAGCTTGCTTCTCGTACCATTATTGTGTCCAACGGCAATTTTTCACTCAGAAAACAGATGAATGCTTTAATTACCAAACACTTTGTACAACTAGTCAAAATCTATGAACATTTGGGATTTTTCTTTTAATTCAGTTTTTGTTGTGTCATCATGCTCAACGTTGGACGGTTGATGGAATTTCCGGTGTTGGTGTTTGTTCCGATTAATCCGCACGGACTGATCATTGCAGGAATGAAAAGTATCTTTAATTCGTGATCCTAATTTTCATTTTAAAAAGTAAGAACATATCTTTATTCTTGACAGAATTTGATGAATTCTCAATTATTAATATCGTCATGATGGATGAATTGATCATGTCAGCTCATTGAAGATTAGTACGTGACTCGTCGTAGATGCTTGCAGGAGCATCCGTGCTTCGGAAACTGAAGATTTATGCTGTGCTTCCATTTCGTCTCATACATTTGACCCGAGGTGAGGTATTAAGACGGTATTAGTAGTAGGTACCAGCTGGCGTGAATACATCTCAACAAAATCACCGTTGACATCAAACACAAAAGGTCCAAATAAATCGATTTATATAGGCATCCATTTAGGTACTTTATTTGATAATGTTTACTTTTGAG
>JALHKN010824367.1:0-14124 GCA_039513755.1 Hyalella sp. 3TK10
AATACCAATCTTCCACAGATTAAACTGCCTGAACAATGCCAACCAATGAGATTAATTGTGGATACTGAGTGCACCCGATAATGAACTATAATATTTGAAAAAATTAATCTACGTTAAAGAGACTATCTGCCTAAATAAATGGCCCTGGCTATTAAACAACTGCAAGTGAAGGAAACACTACATGTGCATTGTGCACTTACTACTTATAGTTGTTTCAGGGCTTCCCGTTAAATTTAGTGGTTCTTATTTCATTGAACGTTCGGAAATCATTTCTAAATTGCTACACCCAAAAATACCTACAGGAAAAACGGATGAAATACAACTACTGAATTTTCATTCCCTGCCAATGCGCGCAACCGAATGGAACTGTCTCGTGCTCCAGTATTACCCCAAGTACAGCCAAGTTCTCGAATCTGTTGATGCAACGGAAGTTTACGAGGCTGAACATTGGCCACACCAAAACGTCTTATCATTTTTCTTTCTATTCACAAATGACATATTCCTTAGCAGATAACTAATAATTAGATAATATCATATCTAATGTTATGAAAGAAATTATTTGATTGCATTGCATAACGGGTTTATATTGATGACAGAAAAAGTAGTCATTCACTCATTGATGTTCTGAAATTCATTTTGTCAATTGTATGAATGAATTCAAGTCGATTTCAAAATCCATCGGTCGTTTTTACCAAAGAATGTTCAAGATTATGAATGAGCTCAAGAGCTGATTTATGAATGAGAATATTTTTCCTCTCATGCCTGAGATTATACGCTCTCCCATTTCAATTTGAATATGAAATGTAAACTGTAACGTGTGTGTGCAGACTGGAATGCAATTTTTTTCTTCGTAAAAATTTAATCTGTCAGTCGCATGACGTTAAACGTAACATTTTACTCAGTAAAGGATAAATTTTGCATTTCTATAGGAGGCATACTTACTTGTCGATCAAGGATCAGTCGTAGCTCTGAGTGACCGCGCGTGGAAAGCGAGACGCTGGCTGGAGCTCGAGTGGCCACTACTGTCCGGTCTTCCACATTTATACGAACTGCGGGGTGTGTTCATCCTTCTCGTGTAGTCATCGTACCTCGCATTTCAAATAATTACCCTTAATTCGATCCGGTATAGAAGAGAGGAAATACCGCAGAGCTTCAACAAATAGATTTTTTCACGAGCTAATTGCAAGTGTGACTGTGCCCTCAATGTGCGTCTACGTTTTGGTAATTAGCAATGTTGATTCAACAGCACCTCTGTCATCAGCTAGCTCAAAATTTCTTATTACCGGTCGGTTCAAACGGTCACATTAGGCATCATGTGTGGACCAAGGACAAAAGCACGCCCATTCATTTAAGCTGTTTCCATTACATCCGCATTCGCTCGTAAGTTCGGTTCTTCTTCAAACACCAAAAAAGTACCTTTTCTTAATTTTCTATGATAATTATTCCCATGCTGCCAGCATTCAATTTTTTTCGCTAATTTTCGTTCAAGACCATGATGCTGCAGTCCGTTTTTATCACCAATGTATCAATAACTGTATTTTAATCTTAAATTTTTCTCAAATCAATCGTCAATTTTAAGAACAGACATAAGAAACGTTTTCATAGTTTTACGTTGCATTTACCCGTCGATTGTTTGTTTTCTTGTGAACTCCTGAACTGTTCTCTTCTTTACACAGCGTGAACAATATTTTGCAGCTTTGATAACCTCCACAATTTTTATTAGAACGTGTCATACGCTGAGTTCTGTCGTTCTTTCCGCTACAAGTTCTCATAAATAAGTCAAGTGACATCCAGGGTTCACTACTCATGCAGTGCTGAGGTCGGAGAGACTGCGGGTCTTCTATCGATGCTTTAACTCGAGCCACGTGTACCGTCGAGCTTACGATGTTATATCGAAGTCATTTGGCGAAATTATTCTATACAATTGCAAACAACATTTCTTACGAAGTGACCATAATTCGAAATTATTTCGTTTCTAATCATTTTTTGCAATTGAAAGTCATACATCTGAGTGCAATAAAGTTTAAATTATACTTGAGTGATCGGTTACAAAGATTTTCCAATTTCATATAGGCAATTTCACAAAGCAGTCTGAAGCCTGAGACTCGTGGTTTTCTTAACATCAACTTGTCACCCATCTCTTTTAATGTAGACGACGAACACGAGAACCAAATCATCTCAAAACTAACAATAATTTACAGAATGTTTAAATCTGCAGCCTAAGGAAACTTACACGCTTACCCGTGTTTCGGAAGACGGATCGTGTGACAAGTTCCGAGTAATTTTAACTCCCTTCAAGATGCGAAAAGTGCGGAAACGAACAAATGGCATACATCCAGACAGATACAATGTTTAAAGTTATATAATCAATAGTTAATCCATAAAATATTCGGCATAATTTGTCAGTGAAATAATTAATCAGATTTAAAAATCAACCCGAACTAAATTCGTATCAAAACGTAGAAAACAACTTTCGAATCACACGGCCGTTTTAGATGAAGTGGAGCGAACTTCTTTTACAAGAGGTACTCTTCTGCGATAAACTTCGTCTAGCAAGTTGAGAGAAGGAATTTCAAACAAGTAGCCGGTATAAAATTTTAATTTATTAACACCAACGAAGACTTTATGCTGAAAATTCCACGATTGAACGTTTTCCGTCTCAAATTTAAATCCAACCATTTAGAGGGTTTAAAACCCGGTTGACAAGCCTGCAGGAAGGGCAATAGTGAGTTATTGAACAGTACTTTTCTAGAATTAATTTCAAATTCATGGAGTAAGCAATCAAAACAATCGAAAGCTTCGCTCACAGGTCTGACTACCAGCATCTAAAACCGTAGTTTCTCAAAAAAATTCAAGGTATCAAGGACAACGCACGTCGAAAGTTGGCCGTGCGGAGGACCGAAGCAAAATCATACTGGGCGAAACGAAAACGTGAATTATTACTTAATTAGGCATACACCATTTCGTTCGCCATCAACTTTCAGTTATATACAGTTATGATAATACTTAGGTTCTCACCTTATTTATTGAAAAATAAGTGCACTCGCATACTTTTTTACGTACTCGGAACGAGCAGTCAACTTATTGGTCATTTAATTTAGGAGTCTTAATAGTAAGTACCTAGACACTTCAGAATTTTGATTGTTAAAGCTTAGTGTTTAATTTTAAGTTGGTCAATACCCAAATGACCCACTAGTTAAATTAGCTTTAATCGACCAAAGAGGGTCTACATTTAATAGGGTATATTAATTACCTAATTAATAAACTCATTAATTAACGAGTATTTGAAGATTGATCGAAGTTGGTTCACTAAGGAATACTCCTTGGACCTTTAATTGCGATTGCCCCTGCGGGTCTAGAGCTCTTTAATTTTGCGGGTTGCCGAAATGTTGGGTAGAAATGAAATAAAGCAGGCACACAAACTGAAATGATTAATGAAATGCTGTGCTCAACAACTCAAAACCATTGTAAAAAAAGTGACGGAGCTAAATAACCAGCAACTTGAATAAATAAACGTAGAAGGCTGCGGCTCTGTTTTATACTTGGTGCAGCAACTTTTTCCTCTTCAGCGCCTTCAACGTGTGATCACTTGGTACATTTTCCAACTTAACATTAACATCGTACTAGGAAAAAATTATCAGTAGGGATACCTAACTTGCCATAAGTTAATTTTTACTGTGCCTAAAGTGGAAAATACAAAGATAAAATAACGAAACAATCAGCCAGTGACAGATACTCAGTCAATAATTCTCGCAGCCAGAGCGCCAGCCTCGGTTGAGCATCACTGCCACATTTGTCGCGCTTACGCAGCGCCAGGGGCCGGATTATCATAAATAGTTACGAAGTCGTAACCCCGTCAGCCAATCACTGACGATTTTTCAAGCTAAGCCCACCAATCACAAATGAGAAATACGACTTGCGCAACGCGTAAGTCGCGACTTGCCGCATGATACAACGAATACTTTAGTGCTGTGTGTTACATTATAATCAACTTCCATCGCCAATCTGGCACCAGCAGGTGGGTAATTCTCGCAGGCATGCCTAAATTACCGCAAAATTAGTGCACTACTTCTCGACCCGCCGGCTTTCTCAGATTGACTGCGCTAGCGGGAAAGATATGGGCGTGGACACCGAGATATGCGAGACACCGTGCTGTCGCTACGCTGGTTACGGAGGTTGACGAGACCGCTGCGCAGATTTCTCACCGGCCGTCAGTAGTCGATTTTAAATTTAGAGAAAAAAATATACCCCACGACCTCAACTATATATATAGCTCCACTATTTAAGTAGTGGGTCCATGTATAATTATTGTGGAGGCATTGGGGAATAAACCTGTTAATGAATCCGACCATGCTTAAATCGACTGATATAGAAGTGCAAGACTGAACATAATCAAATTATTCAACTTAAAGAAGTCTTCTTCCTGCGTTAGAGTAATGGAATGAACAAATATAACAGAAATGTTGACGCGAATGGTAATAAATGTGGTTTCACGATCCAACAGTTTATTTATACTGAAACAGTAACTAAATATAGACGTGGTACATTACATCCGCTTTGAATTTGAATCACTAAAAATACGACGTTCTAGTACTCTGCATAAACACGGGTAAATACTTCTAAGCATTCATTACATTCGCTTTGAATTTGTCGCACTAAAAATACGACTAAGATCACTTGACTGCTTCGATCGCAAATTCACCAAGAATTCAAAAGCAAAGAAAATAGCCAAAAAATCCACCATTTCTCTAAAAGAGAAAACTTTTCGGAGTCCAGCTCCATCATCAGTTCAAAATCCTAATGAACAAGTACAATCACATTACAGTAGACCTGTACCATTTATGCTCTGTCGCGGCTTTTTCGCTATTGAACGTCGGCTCTAGGTTTGCACTGGCCGGCTCTAATCCATGCTTTAAATTTTGACTGGGTATAGGAGAGATTAAGACTGTGTATAATGAAAAGTCGAATGCTTTCAGCATTTCAAAATTTGAAAAGCGAATTATTCATCTAGAGTTTACATACAGGTTTTTTATGCAGATGATGCCTGAAAATGATGAAATCAATTTACATGTGACTGAGAAGGAATGCACATATATGCTGGTGTTAGTATAACCATTTAAAGTGATATTTCAGGTAGAACCCTGAAACATTTGTGATTTAAAAAGAGGATGAGTACGATGTAGTGACACATGCAAGTTGCGACGTTGCGAATACGTTAATGGTATAAGAAGAGGTTTCGAATGGAAGTATACAAAATGTCTCATTATGATACAGTATCATGTGAAACATCCCCCAAAAGAACATATGCATGTGGTTAAATCGTGTGAATGGCAGAAATGCGACGAGACATATGTATATTATATCCTATCATTCGTTAAAACGAATGCAGTGAGACAAAAGGAGGAAACACGCGCAGAGGTGTAAAATAATTTAGATGGATTCAAGTGAGAAGAATAATGTCGGAAAAACGTAAAGCATATGTCATGTATTGATATATGTTGATAAAATTTGATATCTTTCATGAAATCCTGATTGTCGAAAAGAAGAGAGCATAAGAATATGATAGATGGGGGTGAATTTAGAACTAATTAGTGTGATCAGGCCTAGGTCTTAATTGGAAGTAATGGTAGGAAGGAGATGCACCTGTCTGCCGGCTTCACATAGGTCTAACGGGAGGAGTTGGAGAATGATTAGAGGTGTTCATAAATTGATGACGCAGCAGTACATCATTAAACAACACAAGAAATAAAAAAAAAATTAATTGTACGATATTTTTTTCCTTTCAAGATTTGGAGTTCGACGGAATTTGATGTGAGAATTTGCGACTGTAGGCTAGAGAAGGACAAACAATCAGTGTCGAAGAGATAGAAGTGACGTCATCAAAAACAGGAATATACACGTTGACTTGTTAGTGGGGTGTATAAGAGGGTTACCTCGTTTTCGAGATTCATTTGAGCTAGTGTTCCCGAAGTGAAAAATGTCAGAGATGAAAGTTGAGATTGAAACCATTTATTATGAAAATTAAAATGTTTCTATCGTTACAAGAGGTGACATGAGAGTTATTCTCACCGAGTTTCCATAAGGGTTTTTTGTTCACACCTTGCTTAAAATGTGCATGTCGAAGTAAAAGTATCTGAAGAAAAGTATGCATATGTATTGAACCTATCTTGGTGTGGTGGTGATAATATTTCGCTTACAAATGAGATTTCAGGAAAAATCCTGGAAAAACTTGACCTTGTGCAAGAGGAAAGGAAAGTGGTGGTATCGCAGGCCAATTGGGATGTAGTTGGAAATTGGGAAGAGTACGCGAATGGGTTAGAAACGGAAGTACCCTACAAATTACATCTGATTTTTGTATTCGCGTGAAGCATCCAACGGGCGATTATATATGTGTTGTTAATTCGAGTGAACGTCTGAAATTTGAGAAGTTTTATGAAGACTATGTGCAATCTTTTTCTAGGAAGAAAATTCCTCTGGTAAGTTATGCGGCTAGCTTCAAACGAAAAAGAGAATGGTGACATATGTTGTAGAGTGAAATATACCATACCAACGTAAATAGATTTGAGAAATATACTCGAGTGACGATAGATTATTATGAACATTTGTCCTTATGGTATTAGAGAGTTTATGAAATTAGTATAGAATGGCAAACACTTGTGATTTACTATATCTATCCTCGAAAATCGAGCACAGCGTCTGAGTAAGAGTAATGATATTTCAAGGAAAATTACGCATTTTTTCCGCGCTCCAATGGTGAAGGAGTAAGATATTGAGAGGTTTAACCTCTCCTCTGTACATATTAATATACATGCGTGTGTCACATATAGTAAAAAGATTGCCTGTATGCATACCACATGGATTATCTGAATGTGAGAAAATGATTGAGAATGCATGCCTCATACCTAAGTATTTAACAAACATTGCGGTTGAAGATGTGGTCATCGCCTCTCTTTATTGGGAAAATGAAGATATGAATGAAACATTTGAGATTCGAGACAAATCCCTTAGGAGTGAAACTCGTGTGATAGACAGTGATTTCTCATCTAGTATTCCTTCTCCTGAACAGAAAGGACAAAATTCCATAATTAAAACAGGAAATTGCACTGAAAAATACCCTGATCGTCGACCGTACCATGGTTTCGATAGAAGCGATAAGGTGAAAAAATTAAGAAGTTTTGAATTTCATACAAAACTTGATGTCGTGAGTACAATTTTACGTGACCCGCGCAGCGGGGGTTGCTCCACGCACGTCTCATGTTGTAGCAGTTGGAGAAAAATAAAAAACAGTAGAGATACCTAATATGATGTATTTTGCGAAATGATGGTATTCTTCCCTATGTAAATTTATCTATTTATTATTAATAGTTCATTAGGAATTTTTAAAATGCTTATTAAATATTCAAACAGCATTATAGTAGAAATATGTGTAAATGCATAAGTATCTCATCCGTTGGTAACAAGAGTCTAATGACATAGTTGATTTTGTTTCTCTCTTTATTAATGATAATACTAAGGGAATATGTCTACTGAAATGTTGAACCATTCTATCATTTACCTGAACTAGTAAAAATACACGTGCCCCACATCAAATAATTTTTATCCCCACCACTTCCAGCCAAGTTTGGTTGTTAAATTCGCTAATTCTTCAGTATGATACATTTATTTTACGAGATTGACAGTGACTTCTATTGAGAAGAGGAACGATCAAATAATTGGTTTTATGGTCTAATAGAGCATACAGTATGTATATTATTGAATGACGTCGATAATTGTACAGAAATATTCCGCGTCAATAATGTGAGAATTAAGAAAAATTATATATGAAATGCAGATGATGAGTCACATGAAGAATAAAGGTATGAAAACCTCAATCTAACCATCCGCGATTATGATCGGCCTCACGTCTCTGACGTGTTATCATGTCATGTTTCGTCCCCTATCAACACAGGTCCTACACACTCCTCCACGACTCCTCCCTTCCCCCATCAGTCGACCTTTCCTCTCCTCTAATCGTAACGCATCTCCAAAATTGTGCGGTAAATTTGGTTATGGTACACGAAAAGCTCAAAATTTATTATATAAAATGTATGTTGGAGGCTAAAAAAATATGAAACCGCATTAAAACAACGAAATTGAGGCGGGATACGATACAAATTTGATATGGAGTTGAAATTTATATAGTTCTCTTGGTATACAGAGTAAGAAACACCATGTTGGAGATAATGATATAATATAAGACCTTGACACATAGTGCAAGAGACCATCCAATTCCTCCTAACATTAAAAAATATGTAACCACATTCGTGAATTTCCTTTGAAATACTCTAGTTTTCCGGGTTTGGTGGCAAATACCAGCGCAAGCGCAGTTATGCGACACTGGTGTGCTTAGTACTAGATTCCTTGAAATTCCATAACATGGAGTATCATCCGCACACCCCTATAGAGCCCGCATCCAATCACGGGTGTATCACATCAACTTTCCCTCTTCGGTGTAAAACCAAACTCACATACCCGCCCATGTTACTTACGCAACCTATTTAAAAATTTATTGAAGAATAATAATGAGTGTAGTTGGGAGTTTGTGTACATGAGAATAAGTAACTAAGACAAATATTAGGAGGCATACCAAACATCTGCCTCCCTCCCCGTCTCTTAATCTACAAGAAATCTAGTGAAAAATTCAAATGAGCCCAGTAATTGGAACTTGGGTTATATGAGGTCATTTAGTTATCGCGTCTATGTAAGAGTAGAATATAAAATTTCACTCAAGAATGTGTATATCCGTAGATTTTTTCCTTTTGTTCCGGGTTTTAACGATTCCGGGTAACGATCTAACCATCGCTTGAAGAAAATTCTCCCGTCGTGGAAATCTCGGAAAAAATTTTAGCTGAGTAAAATCCCAAGATATGTTTAAAGTTGAAATCCATTACCAAAAAATGAACTCCCGAGATAAATTCAGTGCTATTTAATCCCCCCCAAAACGATAAAATCCGAAAAAATTGCAATTTTTACATTAAAATCATTCATAATCACTTAATCAGACTCTAAAATTCTCACCGAAAACACCTGCGTAGTGTAAAAATCTTGTATGTGACGTAGTAGATAGTTCCTCGGCTAAAAAATAGTAAACTTCGATGAAAATTAGAATGCTCAGATTTTTTAACATTACTGAAAGGATATCAACTCCCGAAATTAAGGGATAAAATTCCATCTATATTACACAAATGCATTGGCAGATAATCTATCCCCTAGTTTAGTTATCACTATGCCTCGAGTTAAGAAGGAAAAGAATTTGTCTGTGTGTATTTTCTCCATGGGGAACCCCGCTGCGTTCAGCTAATGACCCAGTCTTGTGGTTTTAGATAGTTGCGGTGTGGGCGCTGGGTGAGCCTGGAGGCATGAAGGAAGAGAGCTCGCACATTCCTTGAGGAGTTACATGAGCCCGCGGTTGGACGCAAAATCAATTTGTAAGTGACCGCATGGAGTTTTCGATCTTGAAGCGTACCATATCTAGATACAATTTTTTATGTGTGCAGATGCTTGTCTAACAGAACAGCTCCCTGCCGTGCTATTTCCCATGACTCCACTGGCCTACCATACGACCAACCAGCTTCCCAACATAGTAATTCATCAGAGACAATATAACGCAAATAATTATATTTTATACCGATCAGAATTAATTTTATTGCGGAAATCTGTAAATGGAAAAATTTACCTCTAAAACATTATGACATGAATGATTTATGCCATGTAGATGAGGAAATTAAGTCGATTTATCGACAAACGCTTGAGAGGGTGGTATCTGGGTAGTACGTCGACAGTGCAACTGCCCTGGTGTGCGGGTGGGCAAAAAAATATATACGAATAGACTAAAATAGACTAATAAATTATATGGATAGATATAAATGCATTAATGCCTTTGGGAAAAAAGAAAACGTGAAATAAAGATAATAAACATATATTTGTGGAATAATTACGTAAATTCAAGTGAAAAATACAAATATAATAGTCTACCCTCCGAAACAGAAAACGGAAGACCAGATAGAAAATAAATAGATGATTAAATGATCAAATAAATGAATAATAATAAATGATTAGATAAATAAATAATACTACTTAAGATAATTTATGGGCGAATTATCGGTGGCCAATTATCGGTGCAGTAGGGCAATGGGGGTTTCGGGCGGCGTGCAGAGGTGGCGGCGGCGACGCCGGAGCGGAAACCGGTCATAACCGGAAGTGGCTCCTAGATAATGGCTCCTGAGAGGGGTGGCTCCTGAGATGCTGAATCACCTACTCATGCAAGGAGTTGTACACCTAATTCAACTTCAATCTATTGCAGGTAACTTCAGCATTTGAAGCTGATGAAATTAGGCACATCTTAGGTAATATTCGGAATACTACTCGTCTTGTCTGCAATTTAGCCGTCGACCTCTCATCAATCTGAGCCTTAAGCTGGAGCTTGGTGCCGGTCGTATCGGCCCCCTAAAGTAATCGTATCCACAAGGAGGACGCTGCCCGGTCGTATCGGTCCCCCAAAATTATCGTATCCACAAGGAGGGGGCTCTTTGGTCGTATCGACCCCCCAAAGTTATCGTATCTACCAGGCGGGCGCTGCCTGGTCCTTTCAGCCCCCCAAAGTTATCGTATCCACAAGGAGACCACTTTCCGGTCGTATTGACCTTCAAATTCATCATATCCACAAGGAGGGAGCTGCTTGATCATATCACTCCCAAAACTTATCGTATCCACAAGGAGGGCGCTGCTCGGTAGTATTCATGTACCAACCACTATTTCTTGTGCTGTATTCGTTAGCACAAACGTGGTTATTGGAGTGACCGATGGCAACCTGGCTGCGGTCTTTTCGATTTAGATGTGAATAAGGGTGATAAATGTGACTAATTTCTAGTGCTACATCTTTGCAACTTTATGGAACGATCGGAGTGTACTTTCCATTTTAATACGTTTTAATAGGGATAAATAGAGAAATCCCTCTTAAATTACGTTGTAATAGTTCCTTCTCACTTTTTTAGTATTGTTCAAATTGTCTCTACAATTCCTGATGCAGCTCAAAAGCTTATTTCGGATCAAATTATTTTAAACAGTTCATGGTGATAATGGTTTATCCTGCTTTTGATTTGTTTCACCTCCAATAGAAATTATTAAAGTTTCATGCNAGCTTATTTCGGATCAAATTATTTTAAACAGTTCATGGTGATAATGGTTTATCCTGCTTTTGATTTTTTTCACCTCCAATAGAAATTATTAAAGTTTCATGCACACGATGTGAATGCAAATTGAATGAACTCGCTTTTAAATAGCCAGCAAACTGCGGATTCTGTGATTTTCGTAGTCTGACAACCAAGTTTTTGACCATTTATGGTGAAAATAGATGCACTGCATATTAATTGTCAACTCGTATTTCATTCGTATTAAAGTAATTCAGTTCTGTATATTGTCTTCATGAGTCCAGTTTTCATTCTGTATTTTGTCTGATTTATAACATGTTTTCTAAAGAATTAGTTCACGTGTATACTCTTTACCAATAATGCTGGAATTTATTACGTTCAATCTGTCGTCCCGACAACATAACTATGGGAAGAATGGGCTTGGTTCACTCACCAACGTTTGCAGTGTTGACCGTGAGGCTGCGTTCTTGTGTACATAAAGTGTATGTGTACAATACAATTTATTATCGAAATGTGATATTTCATTGTAGTCCAAACCTTACCGTTTTTGTTAATGTGTGTTAAAGAACTTTTGCCTGAGAAATTATCCTCGAGACTCTGCTGTATATTCTTTAGGTTGTTGCTTGTACTGCCATGCTGAATATGGATACACCATCGTATGGATGTGTATACAGACATCTTCAGTGTGGGAGTGCATATGCAATAAACTCTGCGATATACGGCCGATTTTTTTAAAATTAACGTCAAGAGGCGGTCGTAGACGTTTTGTCGGCGTTTCACGCATATAACGCCCATGAATAAAGACGGGGCGAGCGCGTTATGCCTCCGATGTCTACCTGCGACCACTTGCTATTCTAGGGCATGAGTAAGCGCTAAAAAGTGGAGACTTCACCGGCGCTACGTTGATGATTCACCGACATTACGACCCTTCGTCCTGCACTTATCGACACCAGGTCATGCTTCCCTCAAGTCAATATAAGAAAAATAAAGGTTTTATATACTGTTCAGAATCCGTTTTAATGGTCATTCTTGCGATGGGGTATATTTTCGTAAGGTAATCCCAGCCCACCCATGAGGCAGAGGGAGCAAAACATCATCACCCCAGGCCTGGCTGCTGCACTAGACAGGACGAAGGTCACGGACCTCATGGCCCCTTTCGTCCTTGCATGCGTGGGTATGTGAGGGTGTCAGGGTATATGGGGGTAAGCGAGGGTAAGTGAGGGTAGGCGAAGGTAAGGGAGGGGATCCGGAAGTGCGGGTGTGGGAGACCGGAAGTGAAGGGCCGGAAGCGCGTTAGGCCTAATAGACCCGAAGTGATGCGTAAGGCAGCAAAGTAACAACTAGCATCGTCATGACAGACATAATGTGACTGACGATAGCTGTGCAAGTCATCATCAAAGATGGCACTCCGCCTATCGTTCTTCAACTACCATATTTTTTATGAATTTTAATTTATTTTGGGAGTAATTTTAAAATTCTCTTATAGCCGTATGTAAAATAATTATTAATTAGACATTAGGTCACTCACAATTTAAAATTTCGTTGCATGCACATTTACAATTTATCTTGGAAATTAATGTAGGTATATCATCAGAAACGTACATATTTAATGTATGTGAAACTTTTATCCCCCTACTATCCAACGAGGTGAAAAACACTATTCATAGATAGAAAAACGAAACAGAAAATGACGAACCAAAGCGACTCTCTGGTCTTCTATCGTACTTGCATCGACGAATAGCTACTGCTTGACTACCCCAACACAATTTTATGGTTTTAAATGGTCCAATGTGTTTTTATCGCAATTCTCGTTTAAAGAAGATAAAATCGATCGCCACTTGTGTCAAGCATTTATTTTACCAATCAGTCTGTCGATTGCAACCGTGACGGAGGTACGTGTTCATTAATCATGATGCATTAGTCTTATTTTCCATCATTTGCTTATGTAATTTTGTAATCATTTGGATAAATGCCTTTGTTCTTAGTTAGTTATAACTTGGAATTAGATTTAGATCTGTAAGTGATTCGATACCTGAATGTCTTATTCTTTTAGTTAGAAGTTGTTTATATTTTCAGGAAAAAACGGCAGTGTCAATCACATTCTCACTAAACTGTGTTTGTTGAGATCGCTGCCCATGTATGTAGAGCTTGGGTCCAGTTAGAGTGAGTATACACATAATCACGTAATCATATAGTATACACATAATCATTCCTACAATAATATCATGGCAATAAATCTAAGACACCTAATAAATATTGCTACAACCCGTTAACCCTAATCAACCCGGGTGCTAGTAGCACGCTACAACCTGGGGTGCAGGGCAGTTTTGCCCTGCACACAACAAAGGATATTTTAGATGTTTTCCATCTCAATTACGCAGGGATAATTGTACTAGATATTGTTATAGATGGTTTTCTATCAAACACAGTCTTCAAGCGTACAATTGTTGATTTAACAACATCCTAAACAAACAAAATAATTAAATTATGATATTTCCACGCTCAAGCCCAGCGATATCACAGTACGACAACTTCAACCGCATGTCCCGACCGAATGCAGTGATGTTACTGATGGTTCGAATGAAAAAACTAGAAGCGAAGGCTGAAAAGAAAGCTGGCAGAAGGAGCGGCATGTAGAACACTCCTCAGATGTGGGCGGGCAACTGATGTTTCTTGCACTTAACAGAGGCCAGATCATGCTGCCGCGCATGCTTCAGCTCGATGTGGGCACAAAAATGTATGCGACTTCTACAAAATAGAGCACCAAATTTATAGAAATCAACAGATCTAAATTTTTATTGATCCGAGACCGAGAATAGATCTCAGTTGAGAAGTATCTCGAAAGAAAGCCTGTGAGATTTGTTGTCAACTTTTTATTGAAGGTTATGTAAAGTGAAGGACATTTTTGCCCTACCCGTGGTGATTAGGGTTAAGT
>JALHKN010824607.1:0-14453 GCA_039513755.1 Hyalella sp. 3TK10
GAAGATGCCCGCACGCTTCACAATGCCTTCCAGTTTAATATATAATCTCGTTCTTATGAAGTAGATGCCCGCACGCTTCACTACGCCTTCAAGCTTCATAAATCTCGTTCGTATGAAGTAGATGCCCGCACGCTCCATTCCGCCCACACGAAGCTGAGGCAGCCCATCTGACCTGAGCGCCTGACGCAGCAGCAGCAGAGTCGAGGAGAGGCAGGCAGCCGCGCGTGTCGCTCAGCCTAACCTCTTGACCCGGACACGATCTGACCACACGACTTGCTTGTCCGTCGCTCCCTCTCCCTCAGACTCCCTCGTAAAAATTTCATAACCTGTTAGCGCATTCCTTGTTCAGGATCATCATAAGCTTTTATATACTCTACTTCAATTTGTGAACCGATACTGAAGTATCTCAATGTATGGATGAGCATCAGTATCGGTATGAAGTGGAATTTGATTGTATATTTTGAATATTCGTGTTTGGCGTTGATGGTTTGCGATGGAAGAGCTCATTAAAATACGTGTGTGCGAAATGGTTGTAGCGGTGAGCAATATTCAACCCTGAACAATTTCGGTTAATTTTCTAGACCGTCAAATAAACTCAACTGATTGTAACCAGGGGTAACAAATATGTTAGAAGCAAAGAAGTGAATGTTTGAAGTACCACTTAAATATTAGCGGAGGCCAACCGACTCCTTAACCGAGACCCGTCAACTTTCTGTCACTGTTTCTCAGAAAAATGTTACACGGTTTTTACGTCCGTGAAATCTTGTACAGGATACACATAAAGGCTTGATAAATATACTTTCCTCCATTCTAAAATACACCCAGAAGTTTAGCCGTCATTATTCTAAAAGATGGATGCAGAACTGACGATGTGCCCTTCCTTTCATGACGCAGGATATTCGTCAGGTTCTCACTCACAATTTTATGCTCTCACGCCCGCGATTTGACACTCCCCATCATTCGATATGCAGTCCATATCCACCTGCAGCTGAAAGAATGTCTCGGCCTCCATCGATTTCTCCTGACAAAAATACCAGCTTGACTTTACACTCAACACAGTTTTTTTGTATTGGTGCCAGTCACACACGTTAGATCTTGCAAGCAAAAAACAATTCCTATAAAATAAATTAATTCCAATAATTACACGGCTGATTTTCACCGCAGTTTTCAGAGAATTGTGAAATTAAATTAGAGTGAACGAGGCTTTCCTAAACAGCAAAGTGCCTTTTCCCTCGCAAATTTGATTTTTATTTCCAAGACTCGTACAAATGATTTTTTTAAACCTGACACTGAGGCGGATTCGCCTCCCATCTTTAATCTACTAGCCGTTTACCCTCCTTGCAACTACACCAAGTCCCTCCCACGGCCCACCCGTTTTAAGGTCAGCGAGTGTGGCGTCACCAAGAAGAAGTTGTCAGCGCCGTGAGACTGCACGAGCCATCCCGTTGCGTCTGCTGCTGTCCTTCGGCGGATGAGATGCCACTTCTCTCGCACACTTCTAGCTGCCCTCGGAGTTGCGCGATACACGAATAAAATACGACAAGAACCTATAGATGACAATGTTTTCGATTGCTAAGGCTGTAAATAAAACGCTGTTAGTGACGGACCGATGGAGATCACGCATGGAATGGTAATTCCACGGCAGATCTTAATTCCAGGCTCGACATAAGGCTGAAGTATCTTCACGCCATTTTGATAAAAAAATTCAAACGAAGTCTCTTCCATAGAAGCAGTCCTGTACAGGACCACCATTTTTACGAGGGAGAAAAAAATACGCTCTCGTCATAAGCAATGCAGAATTAGTGGCTTGTCGCCAACGGCTGGTCGCTTGTTGGCACATTCGTGCTGCATCAAATTCGAAGACGCCCAAGAGATGCTACGAATAGGGAAGCAGTCTTCAAGTGGACAACTTTCTGGAGTGCGCTATCCGCATAAATTCAGGAACATGAAAAGAACAGAAAATGTGGAGAGGGTGAAGTGCCAACATGAGAAATCAGGTTAACTTTCGTGTTAACATGCTCTTCTTGGTCATAAGCCACGGTCATGAAGAATTATAAGCTACGCAAAAATAGGCATTCGATGAGTGCAATTAACTCTGCATGGTTACCACATTTTTGATCGTCCATTATGTAAAAAATCCCATTCCTCCTCGATTTTCTTTTAATTGATGTAGTCTGAATGCTATAAACTATACATTCGCATCTCACAGAGAGAACTTGTAAGCTAGTGTAATAAAAAAAACAAAATGTGGCCAAAGAATAGAAAGTATACCAGAACAACAGCACAGTATCATTACTTTAGACCAACTCCTGAAAGCAAGAAGACGGAACAACACTAAAGTTACAAAAAGACAGTCGAGAGGTTGGCTTCGCTCGCGTGCGCGATGATGTTAGCGATAGCGGGCTAGAGCGGAACAGCTAAAATTTACAAACTGAAGGGCCAAAGTGAGTCACGGTATCGCATAACTCCTTTCTCAAAATCGTAATGAGCACAGGCTCTTGCACATAAAATAGCATTTAATACGATCACTGAGCACCGAACGTCCACTCACTGGAGTCAGACACCTGGAATTGCAAGTTTTATCGTTATTTTTGTTTCCAGCTCTAATATACAGTGTAACACATTCCATCTCGGATTTTTTCATTGATAATTATGGAGTAATACAGTTATTTATTTAATTAGTATGCAGCCGAAGATAATTATTACGACACGAATAAACAATTTAAGCATGCGGACCAGATCAGTTTTAATAAAATAAAAATTATTTATTCGTGTTGCAATGAATAAATTAATTGTAAATATGGGCAACATGAGTAATATACGATTAATAGGACGTACTCATAGTAGCGTAAATTCACGCATGATATAGAAAACTGAAATCGAGGAAACCTCGACTACAAAACTACAAAAACGTACTTAATCATTTTTCGGCAACTGTACGCATTATAAAGTTCTTTTTTAAATGCGATTCAATGATTCATCTCGAATGTATTGGGTTATTAATTATATCAAACAATAAAGCACGGAATATTTCAAACATCGCGATACTGAACCGATTATCATTTTGACTCGAGATAGATGCACCAAGATCCTAGTTGTAAATATGG
This sequence comes from Hyalella sp. 3TK10, assembly GCA_039513755.1. Lineage (NCBI taxonomy): Eukaryota > Metazoa > Arthropoda > Malacostraca > Amphipoda > Hyalellidae > Hyalella > Hyalella sp. 3TK10. The sequence continues at coordinate 3,108 of JALHKN010824607.1, forward strand.
CGCGAAAATTAGGGTTCCTATAAATTAGTGCCAGGTTGACTAGTTGATACTTAACTATCCATAATTTCAAGAAAAAACCAGTATGCAAGGTTAATAATTTCAGCTGCTTAGAAAGTGCAACCATCGAATAAAAACTTGAATGGTGTCCAAAAATTATCTAATTCTATTTGAAGGGCATGATTCTGCGAGGTCGACTGAGGATTGGATTTTTAGTTGATGTAAAGTGACCTCACCGGCACAAGGAGCTCGATGATTCTCACGAACTGAAATTTGCTTTGGATATAATTTTTGAATAAACACAAGCCGACATGAAAAAATTTGACTCGCCATATTCATCTAAGCTGATCGCAAGCATGCATCGGGCGGGGCGCACAATGGTCTTCAGCACTGAAATTACATCACATACATCTTCTCGGTTGACATATTGCAAATGGAAAAATTAAAGCCAGACAGTGGAGTTGATTTCCATTTTTTACGTACAAGTTAACTCAAGAGAAAAGACTGAAGCCAAAACACGCTTGGTCATCACTCATCTCAAAGTTGATCACAGTACAACATACAAATTATTATTGCAGGACGAAAATATTTAGCTTTCCAGCCATGGGTCGTAAGCATCGAAGAAGAGGGATAAATTGCAAGGCAACAACCCGGCACTCGCGTGTGTAATGACACACACACACAATAATCCAACCGTACACAGTAGCATTCAAATATTTGTGAATGGAAACAATAGAATGAGATGAATGAATTGATGACTAATTTATTATGAATACACTGCTAATGTCCATCAAAATGTAACGCCCCACAGCAAAGCCACGACATTACACAACCGAGAACAAAAGATTACATACAAGAATAACGTTTCGAAAAACTTCGTTCTATCAATAGAAGTAGCCCATTACTAAATNTCAAAATGTAACGCCCCAAAGCAAAGCCACGACATTACACAACCGAGAACAAAAGATTACATACAAGAATAACGTTTCGAAAAACTTTGTTCTATCAATAGAAGTAGCCCATTACTAAATTTTAAACGATATATTCAGTCAAAAAATACCCCTTACTCCTATTCCATCTTCAATTCTCTGCAAAATTATCATCAAACGGACTGTCTTCTATCAGAGCATCTTCTTCATCTTGCGGTGCCCGACGATGGTGATAGCTTGGCCACGTGGTTAATTTCATGCTACGCTTACGTTCTTTAACCCGGACACAGTTCCAAAGATTCTTTTGGTCAACAAAATTGTTATTTACTTTAATCTGGCGCATGTTGTTTTGTGGCAAAGAGTCTTCTTCGGCATCATCACGGGGAGGAGTGTTTTGAATGAAACTCTCACATTTATCTAACCTACTAATGGCGTCTTCATAATCCATGGGCAAGTTATCATCATCAAGCATACCGATAAGATTAGTCAGTAGACATTTAACAGCCTCCATTTTAGATTTGACGTCCGGCTCATCAATCTTCTTTGCAAACATATTCCCTCCAGATTTAGCATCGTGAAACGCAGAACTTTCAGGCAAACTGCGAGGTTTGGCTTCCACGTGCTTCAGGACATCGGCTACAGCTCTAGAAACCGTCTTGGAGCAACATTGCAGCATCTTTTGCCGGAGTGAAACAGTCGCCTCACCCAAGAGTTTGATATCCGATGAAAACTTCCCGTGATGGAATGCAGCAAACCCAGTGACTCCTTCGGACATGAATGTCGGAATAAAATATTCCAAAATAAATCTTTGGCATGAAGGAGTTTCGTCTCTTTGCAACACAAAAGTTTGTAGTTTTTTAGAAAATTCCCAAGCGTCTGTCTCAGAAAACAAGTCTGTAATAGCCTTTTTAAGGGACCAACGAGTATTCTGACCACTGACATACGCTTCAAGCGCAGTGCAAATGCTGTCTTGGATAAACCAAGGAGCTATCACGTTCAGAGGTTGACTATTGAAAACTTCACACCACACACCATAAACATCGTTGCTGTCTTCTTCGGAAATTACGTACTTGACATCAAGTTGACTGCATTTCTGCTTGATAGCACCCAGGAATACACGTAGAATGTCTCTGTGGTACGCATTGCAGATGCAAGAAGCGAGTGGGAGATCAATAGGTTTATTAGAGGAGTTTCGAGTGAAGGTGTACAGGGATATGATCACCAATCCTTCTTCGGACTTCGGATCACTTGCAATGTGAAGAGCAACCCCTGAGTGTGACAAGCTCTTCAGTCGGCGCTCTTGAAAGTCTGTCATTATACACAACATAAAGTCCGAGTTCCGAAGTGTTGGGGATTCACGAGAATGTTCTCCTTTTGCTTTGTGGAAAAGTATGCTGCCTTTAAGTTTTAATGCAACATTGAATATATTCCAAACAGAATAAGGACTAGTGACGGAAAAATCTGAGCCTAACTTCTTTGACTGAAACGAAGCAATGACATTGAAAACATCTTTTCTTCCCAGCACTCCATGAAGCTCTGCAGATTCCATTGAGTTAACTTTCCGGATAATTTCTTTTGTTGGGATGCCAGACTCGGAGAGCACGCGGATGTAACTACGTTGGCTCTTGGAGATGCGCAGATGAGTTGCTTCCAGGTCATGGCCGTAGTGGGTCTTGGTGTGCATCACCGAGCGCTGCAAGTATTCGAACATCTTAGCCCAAGAATTGGAATTAAGAAATCTGTGATTTCACAATAGAGTAATTTTAAGAACAAGGCAGTAGAATAAAGTGCTAACAATCAATTGCAATAGCCAGAAAAAAAATGGAGGTGTGTGTATTTAAAAGTGAGCAAGCACATTCATCAAGCAGTGCCAACGATTGTGATGAGATAGAATGGGCCGTTCATAGTACTATAAAGTATTTTAACTGCAGTGTGACACATAATTATTATTCAAAAACTAAGAAAAGGTTAATTTCATTTAAGCAAGTTTCCTTTCGAACTTTGTCATACGAATGTAGTAGAATCCTTTCATTAAATTTGCATATAATAAATCAAATCAGTCAATAAGAGAACACCAGTATTTGACTTTTGTGCTACTGGCAACAAATGTACAACAACAGAAATGGTCAGAAGAGGCTCAATTTTCAATTTAGGAGCTGATATTGCATTAAAGTAACAATATTTCTCAACTATTTTCAGGAATAATCAAGAAGTCAGAGACAGCTGGTGAATCAAAAGTGAAAAAGCTCAACTTTTTAGGTCCATTACATCTGCAGTGAGCAGGGATAATTTACTGTACCAATTTTACACCAAAATTTTCTGCAGAAATTAGAGAAGATAAATAGTTGTGATAAAAAAACTGCATCTGGACTGACAAACTGAGAGTGAAATAAAAATGAGGAAACAGATAGCAAGAACTTTAAGTAAGCATTCATGCAAAGCCTGATCAGAATGTTTACATAGCAAACCCTTATTACTACATAGCAGGCTTGTCGTTGTTCATCTGGAATGAAAATTCGTCTGGACAAGTTATAAGATAGCAGGCAATTATGCCGATTATGCTATTGAAATGTGAGCACAATCCTCTTATATGGTACCAAAATTATGAGGAAGAACTGTAAGTACCTTCCCATCTTCCAGGCCCTTGACGATGAGTCCAGCAACACAGTGAGCGTTGAGTTTACTCGTTCCTTTGAGTTTTGCTCGGCGAGTTCCCTCATTCTTCTGTACATAGTAGCCGGAGCGGTTGCAGCTGTAATAGCGAAGTGAAGTCTTTACCTTGGTAGACGCCAGTCTGTACTGACAGTTTGCATGGGTTTCATACTCTTCTTTCCAAGTTACGAATTCTGAAAAGAGGAATAGTATTAGGTGACTGCCGAGGTCTGTGCCATCTTTATAATTTCTGGTTTTGTCAAGAGATGGAGTAAGTTTGAAAATAAAGAGATAACTGTTCAAATGAAACACTTATCCTGTAAGCAAATCCTGAGTTTGATGAGATAATTGTGAAAAAATAATTTTAGAAAGCATAATGGTAAAAGTACTTCAACTACATTGCACACATGGCTGGTGACTCAATGGATACAAATTAATTTAAGAATTCAAAATTTTACAGACAAGAGGCATAAGTTATAATCATTGTTTGCACCAAAAAAAGTTGAGGAGTTAAATTTCAGGACAGTTGAAGCAAGCACATGTGAATAATAGAAAAGTATCATTGATGCAAAAAAAAGAAAAAACTGGAGTTCTTAAAAAGATCCTAAAATCCATGTCAAATAATTTTTAAGGAGGGGATGAACATATCGAGGATCATAAGCACCAAGTTGAATTGGTTAACATACAACTTCAAAACCCAATCTCACAATGATTTTTCATTTTAAAAATTACAAACCACCATCAATACACAAATACTCGTCTCTTGCCAGCAATAATTTGTTTATAAAAAATCCAAATGACTGACTAGGCACTCAACTGCAAGCATTTTTTCAGAGGATATTTCATGGAGCTTACCTGCTTCATCAGCAAACTCAAGTTCTTCTTCAATAATCTGAAGTTGATGAACACGGGTAAGATGCTCGCGAAGCTGATTGAGACGATAACAAGCAAAACTGCACTCACTCTCCTTGCACTTGACAGTGCCGCAGTTCATGGTGGGATGCATGGAACGCTGGTGCTTTACGAGTTCAGTACGCCCTTTGAATGTGGTTTGGCATGATTGGCACTGCATGTCTTGACCTCGCCTGAATAGGAAGACAAATTTTAGTAAAGATCCGGAGGTTTAAAAAAGGAATTTTGATGGATACATTGCAGTGAAAGTAATTAAGAATGGGAATCAGTCCGTGGGTTAGATATTAAACAGATTTTTCATCAGTCTGGCACATAGCGTTTGGTTGTCAGAGAAAGACAAGAATACAAGTTTAATACAGGTATGCTCTTGTAAAATCAGTTAAAAACTCAAACTCATGAAGCTATTATCAAATAAGAACAATGGAAAGGAAAATATTTGAATGAGTTATACTCACTTGACCCTCTTCTCCACAGGGATGACAGATCTGGAGTATGGAAGAATGCTTGCATGATTGTCAATAATGAATGTGGGTGCCTCCAGTGCACCTTTGCTAAGGATGATATTAGATTCAACGGCAGATAACGAATTCACTGATTTTCCTCTGTTTTCACAGTTACTGCCATGGAAATTAACTGTATTTACCACTTGCTCTTGGTATTCATCCTCATGCAGCATTGAAGCCTCCACTATCATGTGACCACCAGCAGCACTTATGAAACCACCATCAACCTGTGGTTTGACATCTTCCATGTCGTCTGCAGAGGTAATAACAACCTCTTGATATCGAGTTTCACATTCACTCTGGAAAGATTTCACAACCTCTCCATGCAAACTAAGCTCATCAGCATTCCATGGTTGAATGATGTGAGCTTGCATATATTGTCTTTGAGATGATTTCATGATTAGCTATATTTTAAAGCCCCTGAAACTTCATGTCCTTCAAAAGTAACACAACGAACTGAAAAAATAAATAAATACATGAAATTATTGACTAATATCCATCAATTGACAAGTAATGATAAATTCACACACATACTAAAGAGGAGCGAGCTGAAGCTCATGAGATAGAGGTACAATTTATTTATATTTACAACTTTCATACCGTATATATTGTGACAGCCTGACTGAAAAAAACAAGCAGCAGTAAGTCACTCAGTCAAATAGACTCATCTTTGAACTCTAAAATTCATGTAGTCTGACTCCTCTTGATTGCACAGAAAGATCAGTGAGTGACTTCTGTACAATCATAAAAGTCAGAGACAGTTTGCCAGTAGTAATCTGAATTGTTTGACTAAGCCATGAGTTACTCAAAACACCCAAAAATGTGTTTTCAGTAACAATCTTAAGATAAGATTATTCCTTACAACATGCCCAGTATGATACAAAAAAGGGCAACTCCAGATATCAACTCAGATTTATAATTTTTTGAGTCTGCATGAAGAGACACATTAGTTAACACAAGTTTCATACAAATTAATAGGACTAAAAATAAAATGAAACTCAAAAAATCTGTTTCAAGAGGAGTTGTGAGGATAAGTTTGAGAATTTTCTGGTGTGAGTTGATTGAAGGAAGTTTTGGGTTGTAACCTGTAAACTGAAGTGCAAGATGTCTGGCACCATAGCAAGTCTGGTGTGAAAATTTTACATGCAATCCACCAAAGTATTAAATTAGAACTTTTTTTACAACTTTTTACCTCGTGCTGATCTCTCATCAGCAAGACCCACGCAAGAATAATGGTACATATAGTTGGAATAGAAAAATTTAGTATTGTCATTGCACATAGCCTAAGCCTAAGAAACAAGAACCACTCAAAGATGAAAGTAAACTAAAACCATGCAATCTCTGCATTCAATTTTAACAGAAATAAATAGCTTGATTTGCATGGAAAAATTCAGACGGTTATCTCATTTACGCGTGGAGTTACGTTGAACCAACTTAGTGAAGAAATCCCATACGAGCCAAGCGCCGCCAAGCACAGGAGTAGGTGGTTAGCAGTCAATTCTACTAAAGCAGAGGCCGGCCTTTGCTACCTAAGCGCAGTCAGTCTCACAAGTTTTGTTCATACTCTGTTCATTTCATTTTCAAAGCAAGAGGTATGAATTTTGTGTATTTATTTTATTGGGACTTATTTTCCTACCCTTGTTTTGATATCTTTCTTTTTGGCATTTATTTGCTCATAATTTATAAAGTGAGATTTATTTCATTGTTATTCACTTTGCGGAGACCTACTTTGTCTGTTGTTTCTTAGTTTATATCTATTTATATCCGCATTTACCTGGGCACGTATGCAAGGGCTCCTAACCAACCTGTGAGGGTGAATAATTGACACTTCTATAAACTTATTTTGTCTTTCATATTTCTATCTTTTTTCCCTTTTCTGGGGTAATTTTTATTTGCCACCCACCTATACATTTTTTCCCCATACTATTCCATCTATATTTCTTTGATGTTATTCATAGTCAACGTAATATCTACTGCTCGATTATTTTTCCAGCATCCGTGTATTCAACATCGAAATGCATTCCTTATTTGATTTCCTTATTTTATTTGAACACAATTTCATACCTATACTAGTAGATAATTTCATGTACATTCTTTACATTCATTACAATTAAATTGACAGAACTTTACTCATCTCATTTCCTCATTTTCTTGTTCAATTTAAGGGGGGCCTCTGGTCCAGAAAAAAAACTTCTATATTAACTGACCAATATTTCTGAAACTTCATACACATATGTAAAACAACAATACAAGCACATTGTGTTCGTAGGAATTTTTGATAAAATGAAAGAAAACGTGAAATAATTCAAAGAAAACGGCAAAAAAAGGAGAACTTGTAGAAATGATTTTTCTCTTACAATTTACGAGCTACAATATCGAGACACATCTCATTAGATTTGTAGTGAGAAGATCTAGCAACTCTAGAAGCCCTTTTTTCAAATTTCGCTTTTTATATAGGATTTTTTCTTTTTTCCCCATTTTCGTCAATTTCTATTAGTTTTTAATATATATAATCCATACAATGAACAAATCAGAAAAAAGGCTTCTAGAGTTGCTAGATAATTGCTTTCCGAATCGAATGACATGTCTCTCGATATTGTAGCTCGTGAATTGTAGGAGAAAGTTCATTTTTACATTGAAAATTTCAGTTGTTCAGGGGAGGCAAATAACTGAAATAGTGTAAAAAATAATGAGTAAATGTTGAAAATAATTGATTGGGACTTGATCCCCGGCTTTTCTATAAACTATTACTCGTAACAACGGTACTATCATCTGCAAGAACACTGACTGTTGTCTTAGTATAATCATATCAAGAGAATATCAAGCATATTCTCTTTATTTAGGTCTGTTTATATACCCTATAATAAGCCAGAAAAGTTTCATTTTATATAAGTTTAAAAATTCTCAAAAAGTAACCATTGCAGCTAGAACCTCTGGGTTTGTTGCATTTGAAGCGCAGTACAGTCCCTCACATAATTACCAAAGAAAACGAAAAAGAAAATCGCTCTGAATTCCAGGGCAGACGCCCCCCTTAAAGGTATGACTTCCCACACATGAAATCTCTACCCACACCGAATGACTCAAACCCCTATATTCTGAGTATGATTCCTGACGCTTTACCAACTTGACCACCAAGACTTTCCATTCGCATTGCTCATGAACAGTTTCTATTTGTAAAGAATCGCCCCACATCACTATACAGTACTCTTGCTGGCAAGGAGTCTCATCACGCATTGGCATGTCCTGCGTTTGTTGTGTTTTGTTCTCATTTATATGTTTACACTTCTATATTTACAATGCTGTAATTACATTTGTGTACAATTTTTTAATGTTAGCATTTTGATGTCTGGATTCTTATATTTGCATTTCTAAGTTTCCATTATTATGTTTGGCTTTTGTGTCTGCATTTTAGTATCTGCATTTTTACGTTTGCATCTTTTGTTTGGAATTTTCTGTGATTGTTTTGCCTTTACAATTTTATTTGAGCACTTTGATCTTTGCATTTCTATGTTTGCAGTTTTGTGATACGAACATTGCGTGCACACTAGCGTGTTTGCACTTTTGTGTTTCATTTTTTATGGTTTCATTTTTGTGTTTGCATTTAGGTGTCTACATTTTTAAGTTTTCATCTTTGCGTTTCCAGTTTTTGGTTTGCATTTTTAGGTTTGAAATTTTATTTGGCATTTCTGTCTGTTTAGAATTTTATGTTATCATGTTAATGTGTTCACTTTGATGTTTACACTTTTGTCTATGCACATTTTTGATTTAATTGTTATGGTTGCATTTTTGTGTCCACATTTTTGTGTGTGGAATAGATGGAATAGTATGGGGAAAAATGTGTAGGTGGACGCGAAATAAAAATTCCCCTAGAAAAGGGAAAAATATAGAAATATGAAACACTAAATAAATATATAGAAGTGTAGATTATTCACCCTCACAGGTTTGGTTAGGAGCCCTTGCATACGTGCCCAGGTAAATGCGGACATAAATAAATATAAACTAAGAAACAACGGACAACGTAGGTCTCCGCAAAGTGAATAACAATGAAACAAATCTCACTAAATAAAAAAATAAAATAAAAAATACATCAAAACTATGGTAGGAAAATAAGTCAAAATAAAACAAATGACATAATAAATATACAAAATAAATACCTCCTGCTTTGAAAAGGAAATTTAGAGAGTATGAACAAAACTTTTGACACTGACTGCGCTTTTGTAGCAAAGGCCGGCCTCTGCTTTGGTAGAATTGACTGCTGCTAACTCACAGGGCTGACAGCAATAAACCTTGTTCTTAATTGATTGTCAAGTGGCTCTAATTTTGCACAAATTTTGGAATTAAGATAGAACAATAACACTAATCGGCAGGAAATGTAAACGGTTTTGAAAAAATAGATCTGCACCGTAGTGCATTAAATAGAAGTACAGGTTGAACCTCTCATTAATGGACTAAATAGGGGGAGAGGTTGCCTGTTGATGCAAATTTGCTGACAAGCATTCATGCTTGTTAACAACTAGTAGTGCCACCTAGCAGACAATTAGTGAGCTGCTAGATGCAAATCCCAACACCCGGAATTGTGAACTTTTATCATGATCATTTTGGCCAATGGATTCAGACCAGTGGAATTTTCTGATTCCTGTTAATGCAGTGTCCATTCAAAAAAAGTTTAACTGTACTTCAACTTAAGGGCAAAAAAGCATTACACTAGGGATCAAATAACAACAATTAGCAAAGAGCATTCTTGACATAACTGCCACACATTGGATCTATGCTGCCAGATTTACAACAAATGTCCAAAACATGTGACATACCTGCTATTTAAAATACAAATAAAATATGAATTTCAGGGAAAATTTCTGATCAAACTCCATGATAATACAGTACTTTAAAAAAACTGGAAAAATAAATTTACTCAAAATCTTACTTGGTTAATGAACTAAAGTTATCTCTCTCATATTAATTGTTTCCTTTGTTTCTCATCTTAAACCTTTTCAATTCATTTCTAGACAAATTTTAGTTATTTGTATTATGAAGAGATTACTTGGCACCTTGTTTACTTGATTTGATACCATTTATTGGCAATTATTTGTAGTAAGAACATAAATTGGGAGTGATTCACCGGTCTGATAGCCACATCATTGTATAAAAAAAATGTTTGTCATCATTTGACATAAAATCTTGCAATTGGCAAGTTTGTTCACGGGCAATGGCATCATTCCACACGGTCACACGTGCATTAGGCCTGGAAGCATACATTCAAACATCAACAGAAATGTAGATAAAATTAATGTCATGAGCAGAATATGATAGTTTACATCTTAAGTGGGATTTCTTGACCAATTTGGGATAGTGATGCAGAATCTCAGTGATTCAGGTTGATCCAAAGAAATGTTGAAAAATTCTTGAGAAATAGTTACAAGCTGTCAGCAGTCAGCTGAATGGTAGCATAACTGAAGTTAAATTTGAAATGGCTACATTTTTGAGGAGGTAAAATTCAAGAAAAAGTATAAAACTGAAAATTATAATTTTATGAGAAACAGTTGCCTTTGCATTCCATTTCAATGAAGCCATTGAAATTGTATTCAAACACAGAAATCCGCAATTAAAGTTTCTATAAACCGTAAATGTACTAGCTATTAGCGGGTACTCTTGGAAATTAACTTTGCCAAATTTGATGAGTTGCACGAAATTCCACTTTATATATTTCACAATCACTAATTCATGTAAAATCAATTCAGTTTGGAAGCCCACAGATGTGACAACACCACAATAGGTTTACAGTGAATGCCAACGAGCTAATGCTTTATCATTTAATTTGTTCAAACATGATTCCGTAGGTGTTGACTTGGGTGCACGGTTGAATTTTGTCTACATGGCCAGGTAAAAATGGCATATTGGATTTGACAATTTGAAAATATTAACTGCCTCTGCACGGAATAAAACTTTTTTTATGTTCATGATATTATGTTTTAATAAATCTCAATAGTCACAAGTTATCAAATCATCATCCATCCAACATCCACTAAATACCTAAATATTATCGTAAAGCGGGGTAATATATACGGGACACGATGGGCAATTTGGGCCAGACCTACGCAACCGCATAAAAAAATGTTATAGAAGCCAGATTAATTGGAATATTGCAAAACTAAAGATAGTGGTGTAAACTACACCATTTTTCCCATCTATTTAGCATAAAAAAAGTGGAAAAACCATACATTTACTAGCTCTACAAAATTCCCTCCTAAAAAGTAAAAAAATCATATTTTGAAAAAGTACTTCTGCTAAGGTCTGTAGCCGAAAACTATTTGCCGAGTTACTCTAAAAATTCAACATCATCTGCCAACAGGTGT
>JALHKN010829412.1:0-11454 GCA_039513755.1 Hyalella sp. 3TK10
TGTGCCTGCAGAGTGGTGTGCTAAATGGCTATTGCATGCAAGCAGGACATCTGCGCAGCGCGCTCGGCATTGATGCGCTCGTGTCACTGCCAGAATTGTACGATAAACAGTCGATTTCACCGTCAATCCCTTAGCTTCACACCTTAATTACTGCGGTGCTGCATGACTGTTTCATGCATGCAGGGCATATGTGTTGGTGCGCTCAAGCTTGCCCATATAAGGCAAGAGGCAGCGGTACATTAGAAAGCAATGGGCGTAGTCTTCTTCATCCCTCGGCTGCTCTGGCTGGCAAACAGACAGATAGCGCGGAGTCTGGCGTAGGTATACTGCAGAACATGCACTATTCTCTTGGTTTGATTTTCCTAATGTTAAAACGGTGTTCTTTAATCACACTCGAATCAGTTGATTTGTGCTCAATGTCGAGTTTTTTGTAATTTTTCACCCTCTGTTGATTTGACTGTTCTAGCAAAATGTAATAGAGAAGCCTACAAAATATTACGGTACTGTTATTAAAATTTATAATAAGACTTTTACCAATCATTTAAGAGGGAACTTATTTACAAATTATATTATTTACTCTAAATTCATGTCAATGTTTCCATAGAAAAGGAAGATTAAAATTGCAATCCAGATTTACCGACTCCTGAACTAGCTTTCATTTCCACTCAATTGGATCTATAACCCAGTTAAAATAGAATAAAAATATCCATCTGGTAGGGTTGAATCTGTAACTTAAGCACTCTCTTGGTAAAATTAATCCATTATCTCGAGGTAATTATGTCTGGGTACACATTGTGTGAGGCCTCCTTTTGTTCACATAAAAGCGCGAAAGAACGAGCTGGAGTCTGCCTTTCTTACATACCGACTTGACGGAGAGCCTGCGACGAGCCTGTAATTGTTTGTTGCAAACACGGCAAGTTCTGGCGACGGCACCAATGTTTTGACGAGAGTTCGCACAAATACAGCAGCTTAGGGTAAAGTAAGCATTATTTTGATTAGTTCTTACACAAATGTGGCAGATTAGATTGAAGTACGCAATGTTTTGACGCTATTTCACACAAATACAACAGCTTCCTTCGAGTGAAATTTGCATTACTTTTACGTGTGTTCCCGCGTATATCGGAGATTCAAGCACCGTAACCAATATTAAGATAATTATCGATACACAATCATAATTTAGTACTGAAATGAAGATTGCGCTGACGACGTTAGGTACCATTTATTTCAATTAAATTTGAAGCAAACAAATGGAAATTATTGGTGAACACTGCAAATATTGAGTACCCGGCTTAACTCGCGTTAATTTGCATACATTCATCCGTGGATGTTGGACGAACGAAACGCCCAATTTAAGGTAGAGCAATACAAAGATGTGCACTCCAAGTCAAATCAATGAAGGGCAGTGCAGTACAAGTTAGTGCGATACAGGGCAGTGCAATGCAAGTCAGCGCAGAACAATGCAGTCGAACACAATTTAGTGCAATACAAGTTTGTGTAATACAAGCCAGTACAATATAATACAGTGCAATATAAGATAGTGTCAAAGAAAGTATTGTAATAGAAGGCAGTGCATTATGTCAGGGCAACACACGGCAGTGCCATGTAGCCCTGACACCGTGAGCAGCATCAGGATGCGCCTAATTGACAGAATCGCTATCACTACTCACGACATCTCTTTATTGTTTCCGCGCTCTCTCTGTCGCACTGGCAGACTAAAATTATAACTTTTATTTACTAGATGAGTTAGAATAAATTTCGCTGCATGTATTGGTACCTTACGAAAATTTCATCCGAGGATTTATGATCCTTGACAGCAGCCATGGTATTTTCGATTACATAAGTATTTTTTACTTTAATTTGGTGCATGACGGTTTCTTTGCACGTCGTCGGAAGCCGGATATACTTCCTCGATAATTACGGAGTAAATATTACACAAGAAAAGGAATGAAGCGGCACAGATTGTCAAAAAATGAACGTGAAATTAATAACATGTTAAATGAGATAAATTTCGATGGTTACAGATCTCAATCTGTGATGCTGGGTGTGCTCACGGGTATTACAAAGCATGTGCGTCTCCAAGTTTGCAGTATACAATAATCAGCTTTGACTGCAGGATCTTATCAGGTCGTGGGGTGAAGTCAGTCAACATTCTCACGTGCGTCTGGTGGGTATAATATACACTGATAAGTGAATCGAGAAATTAAAAATGTACACATGCGTAAATTCTGTACATCCTTCAATAATATCACAGTTCAAGTCGTATTTCTTTAAGAGAAATCTCAAGTCTCAGCGCAGAATCAGACTGCATTCGTTATTTGTAGTCGGTAGCATACGTACGAACTTCATTATTCGAATTGGAGAGTTCCTTGTTCCCTTGACCGCAAACTATCAAAAGCGAAATACTTGCATGGCAGCAGCATTCAATTTAAATTGATAGACGCCTATTCGGCTGCCACTCAATGTCCAATCATCGGCCGCTGCTGATCCACCCATGATTTTTGATAAGGAAACACCTGGTACATGCATACGTGATCAGTATGCAACAGCACCCCTATGTGAATTCAGCCGCATATTTTCAAGATATTTTTTATGCTATAAGGATGCGCGACGGAGGAGCATCTTCTCGATTGTTGGTCAATAGAGATTTTTAAGAAGAGCCTCATATTTGACCTTCGGATAGAGCCAGAGGATTCTTATGGACGTTTGTTTACCGAGTTTTTTTTTATGAAGGCTGGTATCGAGGAACGTACGTTTGCTTTTGAGTACTGCAAGCCTCTCTAACTGTCAGCATAGAATTGGAAAAGATTTGCTCAATCTTGCCGCAGGAAGCGAAGCGACTTGAGCTTGCGTAAAATATGTTCTGTGTTGGTGAGGGTTTCTCGATAGGCGTGAGATTAGGAGACACAAAAAAGCTCGTTCAAAGAGACCTATATTTATCCTTTGTTAAATAAATGCTGGCAGATGTTCAGTGAATTTCCTGAAGAAGCTCACGTAGTCTCAAACATACAAAAAATTAATCACAGATAACAAGCGATAAAACATATAAATGAATCAGAAATGGGAAATTTTCGCCTGTACAAATTCTGTACACTAATCAATATTTCTTATAATTCAAGTCTTATTTCTTTACGAAAAATCTGAAAAAATGCCGGATAAACCGAGTGAAATAATTTAGAAGCACTTAAATGAGGATATATTTTAACAGCTGAGATGAAAAGCTAAACGCACTTATAAATAACCTATCAAGGTAGAAACAAATTTTAAAAATTACTCAATTTCAGTCTTGGTAAAATCGACGCAAACGACAGCAAACCAATTACATAATTTTGCAACCAACAGTGCAATAATTCTTAAATAATCATAAAGGAAAAGAAACGCCCGCTTGTTGCTGCAATTATTCGTACCATTTCAAGATCCAGAATACTTTGGCCTATACAAATAAATCTGGCAGAGCCGCGACTCTTGCAATCTACAGAAGCAATTGCCGGCTTCAAGGTCAGCCTGCAATTTGCCAGAAGCATGCAGTCAACTTTGCTTCATTTATTCACCCCGAAATTAATTTCTGATTTGCTCTGGTGTAGTTTCACAAATTTTCCTTACACCGTTTGGAGCCTACAAAATACTTCCATTTCACGTAGTGTTTGCAGATAAACACGCACTAAATTCACATTAACAATGACTGACAATTTTCATTGAACAATTAACACAGAAATTGAAGTCATCCGAGTAAATTTATCACTCGCTTGGTAGACAATAGACGAGTAGAGAATGAACTAAAGATTTTAAGAGTTGTGCGTACTTGGCCTCTCACACGTGGGGTCACTAATTACAGACATAAAGCTTCAATAAAAAGCCTGGAAGTCCGTGTTGTTGTTGTCCCTGACATGATGGTCGTTAAAGGGTTCAAGGCTGAGGTCGTTAGAGGGTTCAAGCCTATTAATTTCAGTCGTTATACGCTACTGACATGGTGGTCTTTGTCGGATTCGAATTGAACTAAAAACCTCAAAGATTGTTTTCACCATTCAAAACTAACCTGTTTCAGAGTTGAATGGTGAACTAAAGGACTCTCACCCCAAAGGGATTGCAGAGAAAGAGCGTCGCGGGGCTGCAGAGCGATATATAATGGTGGGTTTCTCGTTACTAAGCCTCAACAAACAGTAGGCGCGCCCACGACAATACGCTCGGGGGTAACAGGGAAAACAGAAACACGGAAGCTCTGTTGCTTCTGCAAACAGTGAAAGCACGACTTATGTCTCCCAAAAGACAGACCATGACAACCCGAGCGACTGACTTACAAAGACCAATGTGAGATGAAGGGATGAATAGCGATCAACTGATGCCAATGTAGGAAATGAACAGGCAGAAAGCATTTAGTTATCATAAATAACTAAATTTGAAAAAATCGTGATGTGAGGCGGAAAAATTGTAATTGAAAATAAAAATACACTTAATTGAGGGTAAAACATTCATCTTGATAGTAAATTTCGTGATTCGTATGTGTATTTAGGAGTAAAAACATTATTTGCATCACTTAATAAAAATATTTCTCTTCACATGTGTGTGTCATGTCAACAAAAATTCAATCATAAAGGAGCCAGGGCTTCAAAAGGTTAAGCAGCAGCCGTTAATTATGACGGCTACTAATCCGATGATGCTCAGACATTGATACTCTATTGAGCGCCTGCGCACAATTACGCCAAGCGGAAGCCACGGAATTCCAATCAAGCAGGCCAGCATCAACGCCCTCCACGAGTTATTAATCAAACCCACTGCGAAGTTGTAGGGGGCCCGTGTAGAGAGAGCATCTGATTAGAGAGCCATTAAAGGAGCTAATGGAACGAGGATAGACTGCCTAAGGTGGTCAAGTATTTCATGGTCTGCCTTCAGCTCCTTTTTCAGATAGCCACTATTTACTATGCGTCCAAGCATTAAAATTAAATAAATAACGAATAACTGTTGCGCAACCGAAAAGGAAAACATTTCTGAAGGGCTGGATTGCATCAGAAATAAAGTTCTGATGTGTTGTTGCACTTATCTATAGGAAAACATTTTCGAATGACCGTTGCATACAGGAATGAATTTGCACAGTGCGGTTGCACAGAAAAACTACGCCTCTAAAGGGATGCTGAACAAACTTAAGGGAATACATTCCCGAATGGCTGTTGTGAATACCAAGAATAAATCGTTTCCGAGGGGCTGGTGCAGGATTTACACGTTAGTACGCTCAGTATCAGGCGTGTTGTTAAGAAACACGGCTCCGCAGCACCAAATATCGAGGAAAACGTGTGAGAGGAGCAGGCGGGTCACCTTACTGAGCATGTGAGACGCCCTCAGCCTCACGGTCCTACCCACTTATCCGGCAACCGCCCTGCTGTCGCCCAGGGGTCTTGCAAGGGTCACCCATGGGCACTCATGGGTCATTTTTATTAGTCACATGCTATTTTTAAACATTTTCAACGTATGATTGCAGAAATCCAAATTTGTGTTTCGTTTGAAAGTTGTTTTCAAGAATTAAAATTACCTTATCACAATGAATTAACAAGTTACCTTACTGATGCGCAATTTTTGGATTTGCACGAGTCACCTATAATGTTCTAAGATCATTTTAAAACACAATGATTTTACCTATTTCACCTAGCTTGTATAGGGAAAAGTTTGCTGTTTCAAAATTTATGAGAACCTGCCCAACCAATCCTGAACTCAAAATACCCATTCTTTAGGACGCGATTGAACGAGTTGAATGCGATGTTGAAACGGGTTTCGCTTGCTACCTTCGTTGATAGTATCACGCGGTGCGTGCTCGCCAGCAAACACAGGGATATTAGCGCTAATCTGTCACAGTGCTTGGGCTGGGCAGTTGTTTATCGGGCATCGCCGGATTACAGTGATGTGACTGTGGGTTGCTCACGCCCTTTCATTTGGGAAATCGCGAGTGCAAAGGTTACGCTTTCGACTAAAAATAGAGACGTTGTGGTTTCCGGTGCCAAAGTCGCCGTGCTTTGATCACCATCGCTAATACAAAGTTCAACCAATTAATTCAAGACCTGGTACAAACATGGCTTTGCTCAAAAACAAGATGAGTAATTCTGAGCTCAGAAACTTTGAGCATGGACTCTTAGTTGCAAGGAACAACCTATGATATCGTTTTTAAATCCATGTGACAAACTTATTTTTACGATCCCCACAATGCATAGCTTAGGAAATATTTTGTTGAAGTTCTGTAAATTATCTTGCCAAGAACGACAATGAGGCCTTAATGTCTGTAATCTGCCTGCCTGAATAGAACAATCTTCAACACGTATTCTCTTCTTCATAGGAACAATCATTGCTTTACGATCTTCCACGCAGGTGCAGAATTATTTTTCATTCACAATTTACAACGCAATGGCCGAAATTCTTCCCATTCAATTGAAATAGCAGTGGTTCAATTCTTCATATTCTTCTACGCTGAGGCCGAGTCGTTAGCATATTATTTGCCTCGCCAGGACTCCTGAGAAGTGAAGCGGGCACGGGAGAATGACCACCTGTGCGCTTGCGCGCTGGGCTCACGCCCCTCAGCGTCATCTATCGTAGCCGTGTTCCGCCCATGACTTTACCTTAGCAGGATAAGCCGTCTACCTGAGTGCCGTAATTATGGTCGCCTAAAACACGCGATAACGGCCCAAAAGTAGATAAACAAAGGAGGCGCCTCACCATGGGGAAAGTGATGAGAAGCCCCCTCTAGATTAATCCTCCGATGATGGTGCCCGACACGGAATTTATGCAGGATTCAGTGAATTAAGCAGCCATATCGATCTTTATTGCTTCACTGAGCTACAGAGTAAATCCGGACTCTTGAAGCTTCACTACTTTTAAGGTAAAGTCGGACCACTAAACAGCCGCGGTCCTAGCCTTTAATGTTAATTGCACAGACATTAAACGTGGCACACTTGGAAAATTTATTCTATATGGGAAATTAGAAGCACACGTAACTCATGAACAATTTTTTATAAATTTGCCTGATGATTAAAAGGCCTGGAACTTGAATGANGGAAATTAGAAGCACACATAACTCATGAACAATTTTTTATAAATTTGCCTGATGATTAAAAGGCCTGGAACTTGAATGATTTAATTCATTGGTCGACTGAGTCCAATGTTTTCAGTTTTAAAAGCAGCGACGCAAAAAAATAGTTTGGGCGATTTAAAGACGGGCATATAGTAACAAGCGCAGTAGCAATCAAACTATGCAAACTTTCAACTGTCGTTAACAGCCACCCGACTAAAGTTACTCACAAATGTTTCGCACACACCCAACACAATTAGAATTATTCATACTCAAACAAATCAGAGAATACGTCCATCATACGACATTTACATCAAAAGCCTAAAAAAATGTTTCCAAACCATTGCCCGACCGTTCAGCTCATCACAAAAAGCAAATTCGCAAGAGCATTGAGCAATGATCCTTGCAGAGACATGCAAAAATCTGAACAATTTGCACAAATTACTTGAGGAGTCGGATGAGTATTCTTTTTACCTGATGTCCGTGAGGTGAGCTCCATCAAGTTTCTCAGGGTGACACTGAAGAGTGACGCACTCAGGACCAATTGGCGTGCTTCGTTGAGAACAGTGAAGTAAATCTTGGTGTCGTTCACACGGGAATGGGTATTGCAGTAAGCGTCCCGTCCAAAACCAGCTATAACCAACATTTTGCCGTCAAGTTTCCTAGGGCCTTTGATGATGCTTATAACTCGTACGCCACCCATAACACCCGAACCACGAACGTTGTAGGTCTTTTTCACACCCGATGACAGCCATTCCAACTTTCCGGTAAGTACAATGTCTGCCAGTACCGAAAAATCGAGCAGTGAAGTTTCCTCTTCGCACTTCGGGGGCNCCATTCCAACTTTCCGGTAAGTACAATGTCTGCCAGTACCGAAAAATCGAGCAGTGAAGTTTCCTTTTCGCACTTCGGGGGCGAGTGTCGATGATTAACAATCTCGCGATGTCGGTTGGAATGTCTACTTCGGAAATTGTGTAACGAGCCTGGGCGAATTAAATACCTATCCCCGGAGAACCCAGCATGCATGTCGTACATTTCATCAGAAAAATCTAATTCTGTGATGGTCTCGCGATGGATCAGCGCACGAGGCAACCTTTTGCCCATGAAAGGATTCTCCCGTCTCTCACTGATGACTGAGGTTAGGCTCAACTTCACGCCTAAAAGTACGCCCAAGCTCACAATTAACACCAAACAAAGCAACGCTAGCCAAACCAGCCAGCGGTTCATGAGCTTAAAAAGTCTCTCCAAAATCACCAGAAATAATTCATTTGCATACATGATGAACTTTCCCGCACCACCTGCTTCTGTACCATTCGTTTCGCTCACCGGGCATTAATGTTTCCAATCACTAAATCCAGTGCTGTTCAATAACATACAAAATATGATAGCACCAGCGGAAATGACGTAAAGGTTCCAGAGGAGAGCACTTGTCCAAATGAGGACGGATTTGATTGGTGGGTGGCGGTCGTCCTAGACAAACATAATTATGCTTTCGACAAGCCTACATTTGGAGGGCGGTTACGCCTCATCAAGTCGAAGGGCAAACAAGACCTTTGTGTTGTAAATTGTTGTTGCACGCTCCCAGTCTTTACACCGATACAATTGAGAGCGATTATGTTAATTTAAAGTTATGGTTAACATTATGGTGTTCAAGATTACCACGGATTCAGCCGCCCTAGTCACTGAACACCGCCAAGTTTATGTAACGTCCAAAAGTGAAGTAAAAACTAAGATTTAGATCGGCTGATCGCGAAGAATTGTTGCGTAGGTGGTGACCTCAGATGTAGTATCGAACAATGCTGGATTGTGTGAAGTTGATAGGCCAATGTTCGGTTTCAAAGTGACCCATTTTATTTAAAATTAATTTTAAACATATCCCAAATGCATCGCATTGACTTTTACAGTTAGTTTAATAGTTATTGCCAGAGAAATCACGATTCATTGTGAAATCACTGAACTAATTTAAGAGTTTGAAGAATTCCAACTAACGTTGATAAAATCATGTTCATATTGCTAGTTTCAATAGTTAAACTAATTGAAAAATAGTGCAATTGAACAGAAGTTTATGTTTCAATCATTTTGCGTACGGATTGAGCAGATATTTTAGAAGGAGGCAATTGGCCAGATCGATTAAGGTTAGTACACACAAATTGCCTTAATAATTAATGTATGTGATGGTCAGGAACAGGGTGATTGCACACCCGTGTACATTGCACCGTGTACTTATCGCCGAAATTGTAACGGAAGTACGGTACTACAATCACAGTAATAATGAAGTTACTCTTGATGTGGGCCCAATCGATAAACTTGGTTCGAAAAGTTCCACCAGATTTGATTACTGAGTCCATAACTCTCTTAAATCTATTTAAACTTCCTTAAGTAAATTTTACCAAGGGAATCACATAAACTTGAGTGAAAACAATCACTCCTTTTTTCCAATTAATATTTCAATCGAACACTTCAAACGCCGGAAAATATTTTCAGAGAAAAGGCAGGTAAACAATATAAATGCTCAGAGGCAACACAATAGATGTAATTAATTATTGCTAGTACCACGAATTATTGAACATTGCACAACGTGGTAGGACCCCCGAGGGTTCCTGTGAAGACGCGAGGGTTCCACAGCCACCCTAACAAGATGAAGTCCTACCGCCAACTGAACTCGAACTGCCTGAAGACTGAAGATACGATGAGTGCGCAACCCGCGTGTCCGTAATATCAGTAAAGTGAAGCTGGCAGAGGACAGAGTCAAGATTTGCTGACAATAATCGTGATACCATGAATAGGGCCAGCAACCAATTTTCATAATTTAAATGAACAAATCACACCCATTATTAACGTTTTTCATGGGGATGATCTATTAATATTTTTAATGATCGTGAGAATGGTACTGAAGACCTAAATTTTAGTAAAATATATATATATATATATATTCATTATCAATTATGTACTGTAAATAATTAAAACCAAATCGTGTTTCTAGTTAAGCATTGGGAAGAATAATTTGGAACGGAGAGTGAAATTCTAGTTAATTCCCAGCAACTCCTCTGATTTTTTCGAGTCTGCTTACGGATTTTTTTTATTATTTCAATACCACAAATCCATCTGTAGATTACCGCTTAGCAATTTGGAGTTCAGTTGTAGGAAACATTCTTACTTTGACCGACAAGTGCGACACTTTTGGGCCCACTTTTGGGCCCACTTTTGGGCCCACTTTTGGGCCAGAATGGTTTTTATTTAAAAACGTACCTAGTGACCTGGACCCAACCCCAGATACCTTTAACCAATTTTAACCTAACCTTAACGAGGTTTGCGTCCATTAGCCATTAGTTTCCATTAGTTACGCGAAAATTGTTATCAATGGGAACCAATGGCTAATGGAACGCTAACCACGTTAAGGTTAGGTTAAGATTGGCTAATGGAAGATTGGGTCCAGGTCACTAGGTTCTTTTTTTTTAATAAAAACCATTCGGGCCCAAAAGTGTCGCACTATTCTTTGACCAAACCAGTATAGTTAAAGTAAATATTTAGCCTTTTTTTATTTTCAGCGTTGATGTGGCATGTGAAGTTTGCTCTGCAAAGCAANATTCTGGCCCAAAAGTGGGCCCAAAAGTGGGCCCAAAAGTGTCGCACTATTCTTTGACCAAACCAGTATAGTTAAAGTAAATATTTAGCCTTTTTTTATTTTCAGCGTTGATGTGGCATGTGAAGTTTGCTCTGCAAAGCAAATGCATCGGCATTTCCTGGAGCACCGCCCTCGTCAAGACTAAGTGAGCGTACATCTCGGGAAGTCACCTGGCTGGGCTGCGTATATGTCCGTCCGTCCCCTCATGCAAAATTAGAGTCAACCCAGGGTCGGCCAACCGTTGACCATATAATGGCCTCCTCTGATCCGCCGGTTATTTTGAATGGGTTTAGGCGCCTCAGTTGCGAGCGTCGCGTCTTACGCCGGACACACCCAACGCTGAGCGATGGACCTGTGGTCGACATGGCGCACCACTGCAGCGAGGGATTATGACCCTAGAGCTTCATTCTCAACAAACACAGAGAGATCGTAAGTTCTACGGCGGTCTTCTGGGAAATATCCTGAAATGATAGTGTAAGAATTGTTATGATAATAGATATTGATTGGCTGGAGGAGTAGAAAATGATTTTTTTATAGATCGATAGGCCTGGGGCTGGAATCTCTGATGTTCTTGAATGATCGTAAAAATATTGATAATGATTAGTCTACTTTGGCGATCGGCAATATTAGGTTGACAATGTACTTTGATTTACTTTTGGATACAAGTTTTTTCTCAAAATTTTATACATATGGCCTCCGGCTTCCAACTGATCTCGGGCAGTGTTCATCATAAATCCAATTTGCGTTTTAATTTCAATTTTAGCCTACAGTTCCATCTTGACAT
>JALHKN010833843.1:0-10406 GCA_039513755.1 Hyalella sp. 3TK10
GAGGCCGCGGTGCCTGGCACTGTCATCACTAGGGTACGTAACAGAGGCAGACTCTTGAAGTATTAAATTTCACCTTTCATTTTTGCCGTTCATTTTTTCACATTTGAATGGCTTGTTGAAATTTTTGAATGGCTCATTGACATTTTTTTCCTCCCAGCTAATAGACTGATGCCAACGTCTAACTTTTGATGGTGTTCTATTTTAAACTTACGCAATCCTTGATGGTCATAATGTTGCTGACACAGAATAGATTGCGCTACCTTGTTTAGTTCCTTATCCTCTCATTTAGTTGGTAAGCCAGTCTCAGCCATGATGAAGTCTTTTGTTAGGTTGAAAATAACCAGAATCAGCCTGACTTATTTTTTGGAACCACTACTTAAGTCTGTGCCCCATAAGGATGAGCACGCTTTTATACTTAATGATACTTAACGAGAATAATAGAGTAATTTCATTGACAACCACGGCGACGACACGCAAGTGCCACAATCTTCGCACGACCCTCTCTATTTAATTCCGTTGCCATCTCAAGTGACTCTGGATGGAACTTCTAGATGTTCGAATACATTCAAGTGTTTTTTTAGCTCAGATTTTTTTATTTGAACGCCTAACACTTTTCATCTCGGGATTTTTATGAATTTCTGCTGTAAATTTTCAAAATGAGTCCAATTCCCATTTTAATTAACACGTTTTTCATCATCTGTACCAATTGACTATCCGTAAGCATTTGTTTTGTAATTGTTTAATTTGTGGTTTAGATACTCATTTCTATCAATAACATTTCAACTAATGCTATCTAAGAAAGCGTTACATTCCAATCACAACATTGTGTGCAACATTGTGTGCACCTTAGCATATCCATCACAATAAACAATTCAGTGCGCCAAGAAGTTGTATTATGAGAAGTTGTATTATTTTTAAGTTTTATCGAACGCAGCATCTTTGGAGATCACGTCTAGTCCTTCCCGTGATTGCCATCATATGGTGCTGTTGGTCGTGTGCCGCATGCTGGCTACACGGATGATTATTCCTGCTTGCTATTAACCCTCATCAACTCGGGTAGGACAGAAGTGTCCCATAATTCAAATAACCTTCAATAAAAAGTTAACGACAATCTCACAGGCTTGTCTGTAGAGATACTTCTCGACTGAGATCTATTCCTGGTCTTGGATTGATAATATTTTAGCTGTGTTGATTTATCCTAATTAGGTTTGTTATTTTGTAAATGTATACTTTTCGGCCCGCATTCGGCTGTAGCGTGTACGGCAGCAAGATCTGGTCACTGCCAGACATATGAAGTCAGTCTCTCGATAACTTTCGAGGAGTGATGTAGATGCTGCTCTCACCAACCGTTGTTTTGCAGCCTTCACGTCTAGTCTTCTCAGCCGTAACATCAGTAACATCACCACAAAAATTGAGAAACGCGGTTGAAGTTGTTGTACTGTGGATATCTCGGTGCTTAAGCGAAGCAATACAATCATTGTATTCTTCTATTGGTTTGGAAGGATTTTAAGTTAACAATTGTACTTTTACCGACCGATTTTGACAGGAAACAATCTATAATAATGTCTAGTAAAATTATCGATGCGTTATTAAGATGAAAAACATCTCAGAAACAATTTTTTGTTTGTAGAGAAAAAATGTCCTGCACCCGAGGTTGTAGAGTGCTGCTAGTGCCCGAGGTGATTAGGGTTGAACTGTGTGAAGTGGGCGTTCATGATTTTTTTTAGATTCGCAGAAGCTCAGAATCTGTAATTTTGCTTATTAGCCTAAGCATTGAGGTGAAAATTTGCTTCATCACTCATGGTTAGATCCATAACCAGATTATTGCAGGAGCGCGCCTTTCTTTAACCAATAACCCAGTCAGTAATTCTCGCAACCGGAGCGGCAGCATGCCTGCCTCAACTGTCGCGCCCACACAGCGCCAGGGGTGTTATTCACGCAGGCATGTCCATATTCACGCAAAATTAGAGCAGTGCTTCTCGACCCTGTAACCTCACTGCGCTAGTGCGGCGAGAGCTTTATGCGGCAATCTCTGCGCAACCAGCGCCGCTGTCGCGGCGCTGGTTGCGGAGGTTTGCGAGACAGCTGCGCAGATTTATCGCCGTCCTCTAGTGGCCGAGTTTTAATTTTGAGCCCCAAAAGAATACCCCACGACCTCCACTATATATATAGCTCCACTATTTACGTAGTGAAGCTATATATGACTATTTTGGAGGCCTTGGGGAATAAATATGTAAGCGAATAGGACCGTATACGTACATCGAGGAATAAACACGATTTTCTTAACGTAATTAAACTTTACCACTTAAAGAAGGCTTTCTTCTGAATTTTAATTATGGAATGAACACGTTATAACGTATGTTGACGCGAATGGTAAAAAATGTAGTTTCACGAGAGAACAGTTTATTTGTACGGAAATAAAAATAAAGACGTCCAACATACGTTCTCTTTCTCTTTTGTCACTGAAAGTACGGTGCTTTAGTCGTAAATATCAGCACATAAATACTGTTCAGTTTTTCCATTGCACCATACGTGATTAGATTTGTTCTTATAAACGCGAGGAAGCAT
Organism: Hyalella sp. 3TK10; assembly: GCA_039513755.1. NCBI lineage: Eukaryota > Metazoa > Arthropoda > Malacostraca > Amphipoda > Hyalellidae > Hyalella > Hyalella sp. 3TK10. The sequence goes on from JALHKN010833843.1 coordinate 2,569, forward strand.
TTCCATTACGAGGAAAGTAGGTTGCTTTAGAGAAGAAAACACAGTGTATAAAATTGAGTTATGACAACTTTCACCAGTGCAGTAAATAGACGGCAAAGGACTAGCCATGACCAGTGACAATATTTATTTACCTTTGAAGATGTCCATGTACTGGATTACAATCTTGACATTTTCCTTCACATCGAATTATTGGCCCTTGCAATAATTTCAAAGGTTCTCATAATTTATGAGGATTGTATTCGTTTTCCATGAGGGTTCAAACTCACCAACATCTGAGCTTATAACATCTTGGGCTGCAGCGTTTTCTTCGAGCAGCGAGGGTCCCGGATTAGACGTAGGCTCATTTCTTGGTTCAGCATGAGCTCCTACATGATGATATACGGTTGCAGATAGGTCTGCTGTTTCTGAATTCGCCCCGCCTCTTCTTCGTTCCATATGACCTTCCCAGTCGCTGACATTTTTCAAGACTCCTTTTAAGCCTTTTTCCACCACTAATTTGCTTGCTTGGCAGAAATGCGTCTCGTTAAGCGCTCCTGCCGAATACAGACATAAGAAATTGATGTATTGCTGTATTTATTACATAATAATTGGGACTTATTCCCAGTTTAATACACAATACGACACTTAACACAAGGTACATGCCTCGAGCTCAAGTCCTTTAAATACCAAAACAAATCCTAAATGAGTCAAACACATGAATAATTTATTTAAATAATTCATTGGGCAACCCTCGGTGCTTTCAAATGTTTTGAAACAAATTTTAAAAACATTGATTAGCTATCCAGGGAGTGCGAAGGAAACGTGAAGAAATTATGCAAGCTTGTAAAGAATGAACACCGACAACGGGATAAATATACTCAGTTCGGGCGAGGGTTTAATGCCGTAAAAAAGACATACGTTAGTGGCATTACTACCAGCGTTTCTATCCTCAACTTTTTCAACACATATTCTACCTTTTATACATGATACTTACAACGATGAAAATATATTGTATTCATTTCCTGCGTAATTATTAAATCTAACCGATTTTTCGTACAGTGAACATATGCAGGTGCAAGCCAGTGTAACTGTAATGTTGACTTACGTTTTAGAACTGAATAGATGATGTGCTCTTTGAAGCACACCTTGTTTCTTCCAAACTTATTTCAGCCCAGTGAATTATAACTGCATGGCGAGATCTCTTCTAAGAAGTTTCTTCAAATGGCACGAATTGTGCTCATCATAAGGCCATCATCCGGCTTCTTTAAGACAGCCACCTGAACATGAAGAACATAAAAAGGACGATTTTGCATTCGTTATTTATACTCGTCACATGAATAGCGATCCAAAACTTAAGACCGTCTGTCCCGTACCCACGAAAGAAATCATCAATAGGCATTAAATAATGTACGACTAATCCTTTCAAAAAGCTTCATGATGAGTAAACCCAAATATTATCAGCACCCTCATTAGGCATCGATGAGCAACGATTGACCTGAGAAGAGTCTCTTGTTGTGAATAATTCATAGATTTCTCTAGCGGTGAGAATTTTCAAACTAGAACGTCTAAAACTTGTTCATGAATATAGAATGATTTTCACAGTAAAATATAAGACGAAGTCTCATTTATTTTACTCTTACTTACAATTTGTTCATGAACTTGTTTGCTATGAAACTATCTCGCACAGGAAGTAAGGAAAAAAGTCATCACCAACAAGGTGGATCTCGATCATCAAAAATATCTGAAATCGAAAATTATTCATCACCCACACGGGGCGGAAGGCCTCAAATGGCCAGCGCGCTGAAGCTGGCGAGGAATAGGCCGCGTTAGCATCTCAGAGAGACGAAAAATGAAGAAGGGTAGGAGAACAGCAACAGAAACAAAGACACTCGCACAAGAGGTCACTTACACGAGACGTCGGCCACCCGCACGAGAAGTAGAGAAAGGAAATGCAAGGAATCCTACCTACATAACAACTTAACCCCGCAACTGAGACCCGCAGTCAGGTACCACGAGCTCTGTGGTGGGGCGCTCTGGAACAATGCCCCATGGAACGAGAAATCCCATAGGACTTCTGACGAGCTAAGACAGCCGTCAAAATACCCCCCTGAAAGGACACGTAATGAAGATCATGTGGGTGAAACAAGGAAATGAATATTGTTTTCATTACTTACAGAGATGGTTCGAATTCTTGAGTGGATTTCAGTTGAAGTTTCCGCCTTGCAGATCTCACAGTAGGCAGAGAGGCTGCCGGGAAAGAAAACATCGCAATAAATGCTTAAGCGAAAGTCGTAGCTAAATTTGATGCAACAAATTTAAAAGTGCGTGCCATTTAGAAACGGATAGCTTCAAACAGATCATACAAATCTAATCGAAAAAAGCAGACCCACAACCCTCTGCTGGTAAGATGTTACAAGTTTAAAATATAATCTACCATCAGGAATATGGATTAGGAAGGTCCAGTACACTTTGGAATAGAATATAAAGTGAATAATAAATACCCGTAGTGAAATACTCACGCAGATCGGAGTTGACCTCTAACTTATTAGATAGTAAGGCTATCTATGAGGTTTTCCAGATGGATTTAGAAAAGTAAAATGGATCCCCCCCCTCTGAATCACTCCAAGGCAGATGGTTTCGATAGATGTTTCCCGATAAAAGGAGTTACAGTGGATTCATATAATTGCAGATAATAGCTTTACTCCACTTACGATTGGAGACGGATGCTGTTGCAACAGGTTGATGCTGGAAGCGAGGACTACGTATCGGCGTCAACGCCATCGCAGCATGAGCTTCATCCTCATGAGCTATAAAATGTAGTTCGTCTTAAAATAGATGAACCAAGGACAGAAAATAGGAAATGTTGAGAATAAACATATAGTAACATTAGTAAAAAGGCGTTAATGAAAGAGGCTTGTCAGAAAATTAAAATAACAGCCACTACACTCGTGATGCACTATAAAACTTTAAGCTGATTCAAGGCATAGAGCAGTCATTGTAATTCATTAAGCAGAATGCAAAAATTCACGATAACAATGCGCACATGCTATCATTTTTGGACTGGATGAAAAACTGTCGTCAGAGTAAGCTGGCCCAAGATGCGTTTGCTAGTGAGGTGTCCCACACTGAAGAAATAACTGAGATCAAGCATGCTAGCTAGTGGAAATGGCGTCCTGAAACTCAAAGTCTTGCATGTATTTTCTATCAGAAGTATAAGAAGTTGAAAAAAGGCTACACTTCATTATGGACCTATAACATCACAAAATGTATTACAAGTAGGTATCAAAGTACGAAAATTCAGAGTAATCACAAATAGAACATTCATCGTTATTTGACAAAAAAATAACATAATTCCAAAATTAAGACTTATGCAAGAATTCAAAACCACTCCAGACCTCATATTTGGTCAACACGCGATGATCACACTTGTCAGCACACATACAGGAGACAAGAATCAGTGTTGTAATGGCATGAGCATCAGATAATACTACATAAGTCACTTCTTTCAATAGCAGACCCATTCATCCAACTGGCACGATCAATTTAATCAGTAATATATCATACTGAACTCAATTCTAATCCCCACTACCATGTCGCACTAAACCAAACATATAAACACTTAATTAATCATCAGAACTCCCTCCCTGGTGAGCTCCAGGGAGTGAGCTTTCCTGAGTGTCGCGTCCTGGGAGGCACCACCCGTTGGCAGACCAATGTTCATTCCGGCGGGGGACTCGGTAACCCGGCGACCGGGTCTCTACTTGCCAGAGACAACAAACGGAACCATGGCCCCCACTGCATAGCATACCCTACATGCATCACATCCTCTCGCGCAGGTGGTGGCTCGGTCTTGTGCAACCAGTGCAGACAGTGGTTTCACCTCAGGTGCCTGCCTGGTCATGCTCGCCATGCCCTTGCACGGCCAACGCACCCACAGCATCATCAGCATCAAACTCACGAACATCAACCTCACAAGGACTACCCCAACGATTCAGCCCACCAGCATACCCACCTCCTCACCCAACGTCACCACCACCACCCTCCCCTCCCCTCACACCTCCACCACCGACACTAACATTTTCTCCTCCTCCGTCACCCTTTCCCGCTCCTCAAACCAGAACACCACCAACCCAGAGAATGAATTTAGCTTACAAATTAAAATTAAAAGAACAGTAACTGGACTCGAGTCGCAGAACAACGCTTGAAGCTGATCCAGGGCATAGATTAATAATTTCAATGCATTAACCAGAATGAAAAAATCAGAGATAAAACACTCACCGCTTTCCTTTTTTGACAGGGAGGAAGACTAGGACTCAAACTATGAAGCTTCTCTGTGAAGACTAGGACTCAAACTATGAAGCTTCTCTGTGAAGACTAGGACTCAAACTATGAAGCTTCTCTGTGAAATCTCACAGCGTGCACCATTTTCTTGTCTGCTCTCTGGTAAAGATCTGTTGGATAATTGGTCATTAGTTACAGTAAACTTGGTGATGAGAATGCTGCTCACCACAAGCAAATGAATGAAAGAAGTGCAATCCTGCTTTTCAACATGAATTCTTGAACATTAGATCATACTACATTTTATCTTAAAATTATATACACGCGATGAATTTTTAGACATGTTCCAACATCTCTCAATCTAGGCCAATAGAATTTATAGCTTGTATGGAAACATACAAATTGTAATTACACTTTTTATGCAGCAAAAAAGATCAAGAAATTCCTGCTGGAAAAAAAATGATTCTAATACAGACTAAAAGACTATAATTTTAATATGATACAAATAAAATTGTATTAAATACGGTGTGTCACTTTATATACAGGCTTATTTTGGCCAAGTCACTTGTGGTCAAACGTTGGCCAATTCAAGAGTGTCACAAAAACTAATATTTCAGGCCAGTACACTTCAACACAATAATACAAAGAATGGAAATCATAGATGTACTTGCGGATAGAATCAATGGGTGCCTTCTTCCCATCATATTAGATTACAAATTATTTAACATATATTCATAAGCTGCTTATTCACAAATACAGAGCTGAAGGCGATAATCTCGTCGATATACGCCCAACGGTTTTTTTAAATTGAAGCTAGGAGGCGGCCATGAATCACCACAATTTCATCAAACGTAACTTGCGAAAAAAAAGCAGTGTGGCTACGAACACAAGCGACTCTCTCCTCTCCCCGAGAATGCAATCTGCATACTGAGCTCAACGCAAGTCACGCGACATGCAGCTGTGCTCTGTTGTGTGCGCTTGTTGTTGTTGGTGTCAGGTTGCCGCACGCACCGTTGTGAGCGCATTATCGGTGTAATTACGGCCAGCGGACCACCTTGGTAGGCCGACGGTTGCACGTGCATGACTTCACGGCCGCGCAACTACCACAGCTATTTATGAGCGTAAACCGAACGATTTTTGGGTGGGATGGCCAATCGCCCACTCCACGCTCATGATCGCCTTCCACGCCCTTAAATTGCTGGCGAAACGTCCTAGATTTTCGACTGGGATCGGCGGATTCTCCGCCCTCAAACCGTAGCTCATTTGGCAGGCATCACCCGTGACACGAGCGTGAACGCCTCTGAAACGCCTGTCGTCATAGGCGACACGTGCACTTCCCGCCGATGAGCATACACGGCTGCCTCTCGGCGTCAATTAAAAAAAAAACCCTGCGAACCATCGCATAGATTATCGTTTCTGCACCGCCATACTGAATATGTATATACATTCATACGGTTGTGTATGCATATGCAGCATGGCTGTGGCATCAACAACCTCAGGAATATGCAGAAGATGGTATTGAACTTGTTCAGTATGACTGCTGTGGATTGATTGTTGTTTGTTGATCACCTTGCAGTCGCTCGCTCCTACAAAAGACAGTTCAGAATGACTTCAGACCTCAGCCACACTGAAACTCGATGCATACAGATGCACCATGCATGTGTGTTTGACCGATGTCGATACTCGCTCGACTGATTTCGATGCTCTGGCATAATATTGTTTGGTGATCACCGTGCCGTCGCTCGTTTCGACTAACATTAATTTCATCGGACCAAGGTTCAACGGCCTTGCAAAGGAAAAACCTAGAGAATTTGAAAGATAATAAGCAAACTGAGCACGAATGGCAACGAAGTGCGAACGACACGCACCAACCTCCGCAGATGCCGTGGATACCACAGCTATTTCTGAGCGTAAACCAAAAGCGTTTTCGACGTGGTGGCATAAATCCTAAAACACGCTCTCGATCACTTTAACACGCAGACGAATCGCTCTGGATTGTTCACCTTGCTTTTCGAAGGCTTGCACTCAGGCTGCTCTAGTTATTGAGTGGGTTAACAGTCCACGACTCGTTTCACAATCATCTTTCTAATTGTTTGGGGCAAATTTTACAATTTTGTCAAATGTCAGGTGTTAGCGCGTGATCCTGACACCGGCTTGGGAGGAATGGTCAAGTACTCCTGCTTAGACGGATGTGACGATGGCCGTTTCACCATCACGTCGGACGAGGGTACCGTATCAGTGGCACGTCAACTCGACTGCGATTTCGACGTACCTGAAAGGTTTATCAAAATTTTGGCATCCGATGGGGGTTTGAAGCCTCTCACATCGACAGCGTCAGTCATCATCACAGGTGTGCACGAGATCAATATTTAGGAACCTTTTGCATCGCACAATTAATAGACACTCATTGCATTGGTCCAACAATTAATACGCTTTTTGCATAATAAGCACATCGAACTTCAGTAATGGGATATTTTCATTTATATCAATGTATAATCTTTACCAGATTTGCGTGGTTATACAAGCCCAGAAAAAATTATTGTTACGCTTTAATTTAATAAGACTGCCATGAGTCCCGGATTTTTTTAACGGATCAGTAACGTCTATTTTAACGAGGCAAATTTAACTTTAGACTTTGCCACTAATTGAAATGATTACTTATTACCTCTAAAAATATATCTTTATTTCTACTATTGAATGAGCTTCCATCGAGCCAGCAAGATTTTTCTGATGAGATTTTCCTGGCTGGAGGGGCATTGGAATAAATTTGTTCATAATTTGTTGCCCTGTCAGGTAAATTTTGTACCAACAGTCGTTATGAGCCAAATGATTCGTTTAAAAATTATACAAAAGGTTCTATTGTCAATGTTTGGAATCTATACAGTTTAATTGTTTTTTTAGAAATATGCCAGACTCCTCAGGTTCATTGCGCTGTATCCTTCATCAAACTAATGCATGAAGCTAATTTCACGTTCATTATTTCTTTTCACCCGGACATGAACAATCGATTTAATACCATTTGGAAGGGCAATTATAAACGTATAATTTTTCTATACATATTTTGCAACTTTCCCGTTCATGAGGATTATCTGTCTTGAATAACCTCCCACAGTCGAAGACTTTAACGACAACGTTCCAGTATGGACGAATCAAGGCTTTAAAATCTCTGTGGCTATTGAGGCCGGAGCTGGGCAAATGATAGCAACTATCTCAGCCCGAGACCCCGATGCATCTGACTTGAATAAACTGAGGTGCGTTATTTCCTATGTCTAGAAATGAATTGAAGTCAGACCAAGATAATTCTTTTTATTTCATGTTTTCATGCATTCGCGTGCAATGGTGGATGATGTCAATTAGAGTTCGGGGTCATAAGAAGTTTTTTATGAACTTTTTAGAACTTTCACAAAAAATAGATTGTATTAAACTCAATATTCTCAATGTTTACATGAAGAACTTGCTTGTAATCAGTACGAAATTCGATTCCTAAAATTTCATGAGCGAACAATTGTAAGACTTGACTAACTTCGCATACCAGATTGTTTTCTCAACTTTTATTTGGTTTTACATACAAGGTACATATT
>JALHKN010835134.1:0-10447 GCA_039513755.1 Hyalella sp. 3TK10
CATTCTCACTGTTGTGCCTTCTCGTACATTTACTGCCAGCATGCTCACTGTAATGCCTTCCTGTACATTTACTGCCAGTATCCTCACTACCATGAGGGTTAATACATTTTTTACCATCGAACTCGTATAGCAACACAGCTGCAAATACAATTCATCAAATGCCTCTGTAGGGAGCACGTGAGATTGTGGGCAGAGCGGCCTGGTGATAACCCTCAGGTGGCTGAGAACGAAATTAAACGCCGGAAGCGCAGCAGGAAACATCTCGAGAAGTTCCCTCTTGACAACGAAGTGTTGTAACAATAGTGCGTCGCTGATCGGTACGTCAGGTAATAAAGAAATGCCTAGGTTCTTCGCCCTTGATGGTCTTAGGTTCTTCGCCCTTGATGGTCTACTATCATATCATGCTACAGATAGTCCATCATAAGGTAACATCTTTTGTCGGGGTCATCACTGAAGATAGCCCTAACTCGATTGATAGAAGCATCTTTGTGAACTCATCTTCCATCAAGAGAAGAAACTAAGTTCGGACATCTGCTGGTGAAGTGCTCAATACCTATCTTAATCTAAAGTAATTTATTTACCATAAATGTATAATAAAGGCATTTGTTAATGGAAACTTGTTCTACACTTTCAATCTTATTTTATCAACATTAGTGGTGCGTTCACACGGAAACCTCCCATTTATTTAGTTTACAAGATTTTCTTTCAATGCATTTACTTTTGTTGATTGATATTTCACTTAATTCTCCCGTCTCCTCAGTACGTTATATAAACCCCCGATGACGTACTAGCGTTAGGCCCTTGACAATGTGCTGAATGCCATTTCTTCGGTGGCAACAAGCTGTTGACCAACGCGACGCTTCAGTTTTTCTAATGGCAAATACCTGAGGGCAAAAAATTATTTGAAATCATGCAAGCAATTAACGGTGGGGACAAAACTTGTTTAGGGGAGCCAAAACTGTTTTTGTGTATTGCTTCTGTTATCTGTGTTGCCCAAGTCCTTTAAGTAACAATTATTGTTACATTTCCAGACAGATAAACAACAACTTCAACTTGCTTTCACAGTTAAACGACAAGATTCCACACAGACAAACAACAACTTCAACTTTCTTTCACAGATAAACAAGATTTCCACACAGACAAACAACAACTTCAACTTTCTTACACGGATAAACAACAAGATTTCCCCACAGACAAACAACAACTTCAACTTTATTTCACAGATAACCAACAACATTTCCACACAGACAAACAACAACTTCAACTTTCTTTCACAGATAAACAACAAGATTTCCACACAGACAAACAACAATTTCAACTTTCTTTCACAGATAAACAACAAGATTTCTACACAGACAAACAACAACTTCAACTTTCTTTCGCAGATAAACAACAAGATTTCCACACAGACAAACAACAATTTCAACTTTCTTCCACAGATAAACAACAAGATTTCCACACAGACAAACAACAACTTCAACTTTCTTTCACAGATAAACAACAAGATTTCTACACAGACAAACAACAACTTCAACTTTCTTTCACAGATAAACAACAAAATTTCCACACAGATAAACAACATGCGAATTCATGCAGCTACGTATTTGATTAGACGTTGCAATCTCCTCTGTCTGGCCGTGTAAAACAGAACATTAAAAGAACTGAACGTTCTCGGTGCTAAACGAGGTGTGAAGTGGTAGTCATAATTTTTCTACAAGGCTGGTTACCTGATACTCTTTATTTTCATTCGCTCGTAAACAGTCAAGGATCTGTGTCTCTTATACAAGCTCGATGCCTCATACGTTAGAATTATACAAGCAGGAAGTTTGAGCTCAAGTCGCAGATTAATTAAAAGGGGGTAAATTGTGTGATACAATTATTCGGTATAGTTTGTAACGTGGCTGCCTACGAGTAAGCACAACTGTTGAATTTAGTTTGCTACATTGAATGAGGTACAGAGTAATATATTGCATTGAAACAATAGGTTGTGATTGTATGAAGACTAGTTAAATTGTTCTGCAATAACGAGTACTCGTGAGCAGATATTAATACACGCTGATGTTAGGTGAATATATATAAATATTTATCAATAATGAATGCACTCAACGGTGAGGAGTAAGTCACAACTCACTGCGGATGCTCATCGAACATGTGTGTCTCAGTCGGGCCTGTTGAGCAGGTGCTCAAGAATGCCCAATGCGATGCCCGCTAATTATTGCCCATTAACGTCTCCTAAATCATTAAACCAAACGCAAATGTTGCCTCTATTTAGTATGGATGCGATGGCCTGATTTAGACGCAATCGAGTAGCCTTATTGGGATTCCGGCTCGCCACGGTTCCACCGCGAAATGTATCTCTAAAACCGCGGCCTCGACCACATCGCTGACGAATACACGGCTTGACGAGATCGGTGTGTCTATGGTGATGCATGCCGTTGCTGTTAAATTACTTATCTATTAATAATCTTGTAAATTATTATAAGCCTATGTTGAGCTGCAAAGTAATGGTTTTGAATCGGCGATTGCAAACAAGTAGTGATCCCTATTTGTAGATCATTGAAAGCGCTGCTTTAAGTATCTTGCCGATAGTTGATTGGACGTACACAACCCAAATAGTTGGTAATTCAGTTCAACAAGATTTGCCTCAATTAAGCATCTTTATTTGGAACAGACCTGCATTAAATTATCGTGCAGTTCTGTTATAAAAAAAATGCGGTTTGAAGTCTTATCTAGAGAGAGGTTGTAACATGGATCCTTCTCTCATTATGTCTTATACTTTGCAAGCAGGAGCAGCTGGTCTTTCCAAGTTTTAATTTGCCAGCATTGAGTATGGGTCCATCACACAGAAGTAACAGACAAATATAGCAAAATCTCATTGTTTTTCTTAGATAATAATTATTAACTGCATCGTAAATAGTGGATGCAAGTTTTATCGTTAGATCTTAACATTTTTTGTTCGTAACGAAACATAGAAACATAAGACAAATTTGTCCGATGGTGCTAATAAAAAATTATAATCACTTATGAGCGGCTAACGGTTTTCTGCGTAATCCCTCATTTAATTTACTTTATTATATATTCACTATATTTGCTAGATTTATGATGCCATGTGTTGAAATAATTAGTCTGCTTCACGATGTCGACAGTGAGTGGTCATTCATCGTCGAGTTATTTATTCTGGTCAGTCGGTTGCAACAAACAAAAATGGTTCAAAATATTTTCGCCTCAATGAACTCGGAGAAACATAAATATCAATCTAATTGTGTATTTGTTCTTCACAGAGCGCTTTGAATTTTAATTTCGGTTCTAAAAGTTCATGGCCCATGTATTAATTTTTTAGCCGCGCAAGCACCCCGCTCACGTCTGGTAAGTGATTTGAAACGCAGCTGTATAGTAAGCTCCAGGTTATTGTTTATCTATTCAAACTAAATTTATGTACAAGAATTTTATGTTTGTGCAACAATCGCTGTACTTACGATCGTAATTTATTTATTTAGCACTGTATTTTGTAATCATATAAATTGTTATCATATATTTGCATTTGAAGGCAAAGCCGGTAAAGACGTTGCATCCTCAGCTCGCGCACAATGTAGAATTTAATGCCTGCACGCGATTTTGTTCTTTAAGACCGAGATGCTTACAGCGATCAATTGAAAAAAAATCAAGCTCGTTTACTTTAATCATGTGTACACATCTCATTCAGCGAATTTCAATCACTAAAACAGAAATAAAACTCGAAAACGTATTTCCGTCAAAAACCACGTGAAAAGTTGCGAGATGAGTTGCTTGAGTAAGCGCTGTTGCCCCACACTCGCAGTGGCGCCAGTGTCGGCACCTTGTTGTGCTTGCTGAAGCAGTTCTTGCTGGCTCACACGCTGTGTCACGTGGGTTGCATGCGTTTTGTCAGGGCCAACTTAATGGGAATCACCTTTTATAAACTTTATTTTACAAATTTACGGGCTTTTAGGAATGTGAACACATTGGTTTAAAATTGGTCTAAAAACACATCGGTTTCTAAACATATTTGTGATTTCATTTAGTCGGAGTACGCCAGCTCGAATAATCGAGATTGGTAAGCTGTTCATTAACACATTTATGAAACTTTTTCGATTAGAAATCATAATAATGTAAAGTGTCACGTAATTCCTGACTTTTTGTGGCGGAAACAGAATGTTTTACTCGTCTGAGCATAGGGTATTAATTCGTTAATGATTTATTTATCCATATGATCAAGCGAAGATGGCTGCTATGATCACTTTCACCAATCAATCGGTAGGATATCGGGCTCCTGCGTGCAGCGGGTTCCTCCCCTTAGTCGTAAAACTAACACATGGAGTGTCCGTGTATTATATTTCCATTATAATTTGTGAGTAATTCTCCAATGGTAAACGATAATTCAAATTTGATTCTCAAGCACATTCAGGCATGCAGGCTTCCAGCTCAACTTTTGCCATTTGCCCACTCCATGAATGTCTCAAATTTCGGAGCGCTGTAATGAACACTTTACACCTTTCTTCTCAACACATTTTCATATATCTTTCAAGCATCCTTGGATAAATGAGATTGACTTTATTTTAGATTATCAACTTCACACAAGATGGAACTGTGCTGTCGACTTCACTAGCGGAAATGATTTTGATTCATAGATTTATTTCTTGGACGTCTTGTTGGATGCTAAATACTGGGTTAAATTATTTCAGCTGCATTTCTACCCCCAAAAACGAAATACGCCACTAACTGACCCAAAATTTGACTTGCAAATCAAAGTTTAATCCATACTCTGCCGAGGCTGATCTTGATCAATGATGTACGTGAGGCGACGATATCGAAGAGTTGTGTCTAACAGATTATCGCGTGCGGATCGCTTATTGGCACACGCATGTTTTCTGTTTTTGCATCTGCAAATGATCGTCGCCTGATGTGTTCCGCCTAGTCAGCTAGTAACCACAACGCTCATTGGCTGGTTATTACTGATGACTTCAGCACGATCAAGAGATCGATTGAGTGTAATAATTATTTTTCAGCGGTCTATCATTTATTTTAATCCATAAGTGTCGTACTGCTGTTGCCGTCTCCGTTACATTAGTATAAACAAAATATCTGATACATACTCATTATCTATTACTTTGTTATGTATATAGACCCATTATTATACTGGTAAAAATTATATCTGTTCACTCATTTTAAGCCTTAATCGTGGCTAAACGTTCACTTACATTCAAATTTCCTTCAAGTTTACCCTGGATTTCGCCATAGGGGATGTTTCAATTTACGCTCTCTCAAATAACCTTCCTTCTTGGGTTTCTTTTGACATCGAAGTACGTAACGATTTGTAAACTGATTTCTGATTGGTTTCGAGTAGACTCTCTGTGTATTCTGCGGAAAGTGCCCTGCAGTGCTAAATGGTTTCTTTTTGCGTCGCAATATCAGTGCTATTAGAGGCCTCTTCCGGAAGTAGTCATACCGCGGTTGAAGGAGAAAATGTTAGGGAGTTATGAACTGCCGACCACCAGCCTTTACATTCAAAATAGGAAAAACCGTTTACTTTCTATAATTTTGTTCATGCTTCAGAATTTATGTTGGCCATATACAGTTTGTATTTATTCTCATGAATGAATATCATGATAATTTAAACCATTGAAACTTTTTCATTGATGCCAATAAAAACGGAAAACCTAGTCCACCTTTACTTCTTATACTGCTAGAATTTTTTACAGTGACACATAATTCGATTGAAATAATATTTAACACAATGCAAATTATTTAAACTTTTTTTAACTTTTCTTGTGAAATCGATAGCAAGTAGGTTAAGTCAAGGTATAAGTCGATAGTTCAAGTAAAATACTTACACCGGTTAGGGTGTTGATGACAATGTACTCTGGTGCCTGTTATCTACAAGTGCGTTTCTTAATATTTTTCTTCTTTTTTAACCACCTGTGAGTTATCTTAAAGATAGCATTTGTTATTTCACACAACTAACCGTGCACCTCGACGCTTATAATTGTAGTATCAAAGATGCAAATAAATTATACAATTTTGACATCATGCCCTGAGACTCAGACACTAGTTCGGTCTGCACGATAAAGTAATTGAGAGTCTGGCAAGATATTTTTTACATTCAGCTCACACCTTCATTGGTGTTTATGACCACGCTAGACTTTTGATGATGAAACTGAGCAAAGTACTCGTTTCTTAGTGGCTCCGACCGTAGTTTCTTGCTTGTCTTGTTGACTTGTTAATTCATCACAATTTATCAAGTTAATAAGACGTATCGAGCTCAATTCATATCAGAAATCACTCTAAAATGGCTTGTCAATGCTTTACGAAACTGCTTGCTAGGATTTTATATCGTAGGACGGGAGTTGCGTGTACTCGAGCATTTTACTTCAAACTGCAAATTTGTATGTTACAGAATATTTTCTCAGTGTAACTAAGAAAATTTTATTTCAGGCACAATTATAGAGCGTGGGAGCAAATTTAGCACAGTTTCATAGTTCTGATCAAGATTGCTTTCAACGTAGAAAAACTTGTTCCATGATTCTGAGCACTCACACAGCAGCGTTTTTTGAACCAATGTACATTGTTATTCTTCTATGAATCAACAAGTGCTGGTTTTAGCGGCATGTATTGAGATACATTGTTTGATGTTTGTTATAAATGAATAAATTTGTAAACATATGAATGTTTTGTGCTTCAAATAACATTTGTTTTAAATTCATCAAACATCGATTCCAAGCAGGTCGTAAGACTGTAGCCCAGTTTCGCTGCGGTGCCGAAAGCGCAATCGGTCTAACGGTCGCGTGCCCGATATGGCAGAAAAATCTCTCAGTGCTTCTATTAATGAAGAACCATAAAAAATGAGCATTGGTTTCATGCAGCCTAGATTATCGTTCCGTAGGATCCTCCACATAGACGCTTAAATGAGGGGAAGAAATGTGCATGCCATTTTCCTGTTGATTTTACTTCGCTTGTAAAGATTATGAACTTATTTACTGCTTTCCATTTGATATTATACCCAATCATGAGCAAAAAACTTGGGGCTGCAAGCTTGACAATAATTTTAATTATTGAGAACTCGCTGCTAGTTGCATGATTACCTTTTGAAATTGGAATAGATAAGCTGCTGCGTAATTCAGATTTCTAAAATATTTAATTGATTAAACCTACCCAGGTCATTAAATTACCTTCTTGCTCCTTTTATTCCAATTTGTTTACAGGCTCCTGGATGCTGTCGAAGGATAAGTTATTGAATCGTTACTGCTTATTTGCGTTAAATCTATGGCACGTAATAATAATTCTTTAATTGTTTGTCATTTGAAAATGGAATCAGCAAAGTGCGCGTATTAATGTTGTTGTGTTTGCAGGCTCCAGGATGGCACCGTCGTTGGGCACTGGGTCGGTCGACATTCGCAATATCATCAGCAGCATCTTGAACGTGATCAAGAGTCGCGCGAATGTGGTATGCACAGCGCCCTGTGACGGCGCCATACTCAAACTGCATTACAGGTTCACATTCTTCGTCCTCATCGGAGGCTTCTTCACAGTTTGGTACCAGTGGTGAGTGACTGTAAAAATCACTTGTATAAAATTACGATTTGTCGTAAATCGTTGGCGAGTGTCGTGGAATTCATAGGTACAATATTAGTGTTCTGCTACACCAATGGCGACTGTCTGTAGAATCCGCAGGTAATAATAATAATGTTCTATCATGCCAATCGTGAACGGTTACAAATACAAAAATACTCAGTTTGGTTCACTAGTGCTTTTGGGTAACAACGATGAGTGCTTGCAAGCCTCCTCGATTCATCAACAAGGCAATCTTGACGACTCTGTAACCCTCACACTCCGCAATTTTGAGCCGTTGTGTCCGAGGCGTTCACGAATGAAGGCTGTAAGCCAAGGCAGAAGACAATGCGAACGAAGGTTTAAGTCATCTTTAATGTTGTTGTTCGCTGGAAGTACAGAAAAAATGGGAACTTACTTGGGGTTACAGGTTAAAATAAGGGAAATAGTTTGGCACAGGCTAGAACCATTTGAAATCGCATATTTAAACTCGCTAACGCTTGCAACTGTCTACCATCGGATAATGTGAATAATATAATCAATAAAATAATATTCATTTGACATTAATAAAAACCCAAACAATTATCCTTGTGGAGCTATACATGCGTACTTGGTATTTATGTTCAAAATACCGACCAATTATGATAAAATACTGACAGCCGTGATCAGACCCAGTATAATATGGCAAGTTCATTGATAAAATCACGCAATCAAGTCTGAAAATTATAAAAATATCTACTTAAAAAAGTTCATTGAAACGTTAGTTTGATATTCAATGAAAATTAATCGACTACGATTTGAAGTGCAATCCCGCGCTGGATAATTGCACGCGACTTCGAATCTCTAAAATGTCACCATCATAAATAGGCAAAATTCTTCCACGATCATTAGATTTTTATAAGCTTCATTATATAAATTACCGTAGTCTAGTATCAGTGCTTTGTTTTTCCAATGATCAGCAGTTCATGCCCTTTTAAATTTATTGTACCATGGCACAAAAACGTTGAGTTCAAATAACAGACCGAATAATCCAAATACGAACCTCAAAAATAGTCCCCTTACATGCTTCGAAAAATTCAAAAAGCATATATGAAGACGCGTTCATGCCGACTTATGTTACTAAAGATCAATTTCATCTTGAACAAAAGTGTTACGTTTTTCTTGAATCTTCTAAGTAAACCTTTTGGAATAAGCATTTTGAGGTTCCTGATAAAATTTCCTTCCGAAAACAGAGATACTGTTTCCAGTCCCCACATTTTATTCTTGAATAATTTCCAGGCTCACCATAAATATTATCATTAAGTAATTCCCATCAGGTTCAGTTCCAATGGGCTTCAGAGTATGATATTGTGGCTTTGCTCCTGGCTATTCTTAGAAGTCTCGAGTAGGTTTTTAGGGCTTACCCACTCCGCTATCTGACACCAACCAGAATTGCTCGTTCACGACACAAATGCCATTACCAACGACCAAAATTCGGTTTTAACTAAAGATTAAGTACCTAATCTTTCTTAGGTTCAAATAACAATTAGTCTAGTTGCTTATTGCAAAATAAGTAGCATTCAATTATTTAACGGCCCCTCACGTGAGGGTAAAAAGTCAATGTGCACTATAAATCTGAACTCATATTTCCATGAACCGATCAACGGTCGTTGTGGGGAACTGCGTTCCTTGCAGTCGCATCAAATTATTTTCCATGCCTGGTGCACAGTGCATTCGTGCGTCTAGAAGTGCATTTGTCTCAAATAAAATACATATTTTCAACTTCTCCATGGATTTCTCGGAAGTTTTTATAAATGTGAGTACTAATAAGGAGCTTAATTTATGGATTTTGGCTATCAATGAGAGTACATCTTTATTAAATGCTCTTAACGTATGTGCATGGAAAAGTATTGAACCAATACATAACGTCAACTATCTGCATATACGCTGAGATAGAATAGACAGGAAACCCAGGTTTCCTGTCCTCAGCACTGTGTGATGTCAGTAACCATGTCGGGGAAAATCTTACACACCTTCCGTTGAGATTGTGGTTTGACGCACGAATTGCATCTATTTCTCACTTATGTTGAATCTAGATGAGTTATTGTTTTGTGTTCAAACGGATTCTACATTCATGCTGTCAATGCCCAGGTTATTTTCCGCACAATTTGAGATTTTTCATAATTTGTTTTCAATTTTTCTTCAGGTACCATCGAGATGTGATCACTTGCGTTTCGCACTTCAATGCTGATACGCAAGTGCGATTGGACTACATCAACATTTGCTTGTCTTACCCGTACGTAGAAGTTGAGGAAGAAGGTGTACCATCTAGAAGATATCTACTTTTCTACAGATGGGTAACTTGGTCCTTCTTATTGCTAGCGGGCATCTATTACGTACCTAGAAAAGTTTCCAAAAACTTTGAAAATCCCAAATGTAAGAAACTCATCGAAGAAGTGGCTGCTCATTCCTTCAAAGTCGAAGTGGAACAACAAATCATCGAGAAAATTGCATCCTACATGATTCCCAACCTCAAGACACACAATGGCCTCTATATTAAGTACGTTTTTCTCAACATTCTGGCTCTGTGCATCGACATTTTCGCTCTGAATTACTTCGATTTCTTGCTGCAAGGTAGATTCATTCGCTATGGCATTGAGGCCTGGCCATTTGAGCGGGATCCTCAGGGTTTCACAGATTACATATCCCAAACTTTTCCTCCATTTGCTCTCTGCAACCTCAACTCCGAGAACCAAATCGTGGCGAAAAGGTCCGAAATCTTCGGTTGCCATCTCACAATAATGGAATTATACGAGAAAGTCTTCCTTATGCTATGGGTCTGGCTAATCCTACTAATTTTACTTACTTCTGTATACATTGTCATTCTTTTCCTTGCGTTCATTCC